>VWZE01016574.1:123854-133920 GCA_013396675.1 Eubucco bourcierii | reverse complement strand
GGAGGGGAAAAAAGAAAAAGAGAAGACAAGAGGAAAAGAAAAGAGGAAAAGGAAAAAAAAGGAAAGCACTATTTCTTGTCTATGCATTTAATGGCAGATGTCTATTTTTGCAGTCTTAAAGAGTTTAGAAGAATCCTACTTCAGAATAGTGTTTGGTCTTAAGGTTCAAAATTTACAACAAATGTACATACCCAGTTTAATTTATAGAGTCTAGGAGAAATCTTAGCTGGCCATAGGATGCCAAAATTTTATCTTTCAAAGACTTTCTTTGATGTCAGTGACCTGTTCAGCTGACCATGCACAAAATCAGCCCACAACACAGATTCTACTTTTCTCTGCTTGTTGAGAGAAGGCAGTGTTATGTGTCTTTCCACAGCACCTACAGAGAAACCTGTAATTGGAGCAGCCTTAATGTTTACACTCTGGAAACACAGCCATGTCCTTATTATGGGGTAATATTTTATAATTAAAGCTCTCCCTGATGTTGAATGCAGTGGATAGTAACAAGTTTATTACATTAATGTCCGAGAGCATGCTGCAGAGGAACTTATTTCCCCATTAGTGTCAGAAGTAACAATCTGAAAATAGGCACTTACACTTACTTGAAGCAGAGAGTGGTTTTATAAATATATATATATATGAAAAAAAACCAACCATATATATATAAATATATATACACATATATATATATGTATATGCATCACTGAAGAGATTTAAAAGCCATGGAGATGTGGTGCTGAAGAACATCATTTGGTGGTCATCTGGCAGCACTAGGTTGGACTTGATGATCTGAAAGGTCTCTTCCAACCACAATGATTTCTATGATTCTGCCTACAAATACTGTACTGTACCTTCAAACTGCCTGAACATGCCTGCAGTAGATCAACTTAAATACAGAGTAACAGAGAAAGACATTTTATTATGTTCTTAACACATTCTGTTTGGACATGACGTTGCAGTTCATAAGGTCTTCTCTCACACAGAAATATAATCATGAGTAGCCAATGTGTTTGTCAACATGAGCATGAATTCAGAACAGACTGAAGCTTTAAATTGATTTTCCTAGGGTTTTTTTTTAGGTTTCAGTCAGACCGCAGCTTACGTTCAGAGCAACCAGAAAAACGCTGCGTATATCAGAAGAGCATTGCTTTGGGACCTTATCTTCCACAATTTTACTGTGAAATATGCTCAAAAGTTTTCCCTGCTTTTGGTTGAAAGCTGAGATGTACCTCTCTGAATGCAAACCTTCCAAATGAACATCGTGTGGATAAGAGATGGAGAGCAGTTCCCCAGTACAACAGCTAATGGGTCCAGTCATAAATCTTTTCTCACCGAAGGATCGAATGCAGAGATTTGTTACTTCATTTATTACTCCATCTGAGTTAATAATTTTGAGGAAATGGTTCATTCAGTGAAACCAGAATGCTTCTTTATAATCAGGTCATGGTTTCCTCAGACATATTTTTAATGACTATGGGTTATAAAATACAGTGTTGAGTGGGTTTGCATACCCAGCAAACCCATCAATACCCTGTAAATGACGTGGCTTCAGGTTTAGAGCCTACCTCTCATTGTACAATTTATTAGGCTGCATTCCTTCCTGCCTCCAAAATTCCTTCATTCCAGCACCAGCACAGTTTCCTTTACCTTCTGCTAAAAACAGTGAGTTTCACAGAAATACAGAATGTTACGGGTTGGAAGGGACCTCGAAAGCTCATCCAGTCCAAACTCCCTGCCAGAGCAGGATCACCTATACCCAATCACACAGGTGCATGTCCAGGTGGGTTTTGAATATCTCCAGAGAAGGAGACTCTACAACCCTCCTGGGCAGCCTCTTCCAGGGTTCTATCATCTTCACAGGGAAAACAACAACAACAACAACAACAAAAAAAAACAAACCCACAAACTACAAAGACAACCAACCAACCAAACAGAACAAAACAAAACAAAAAAAAACCAACAACAACAAAATTCTCCTGTTTCCATGGAACTTCCTATGCCTCAACTTCCACCCATTGCCCCTTGTCCTGTCACTGGGCATCACCCAGCAGAGCCTGGCTCCAGCCTCTTGGCGCTCACCCTGCACATCTTTATGAACATTAACAAGGGCACCCCTCAGTCTCCTCCAAGCAGCAGAGCCCCAGCTCCCTCAGTCTCTCCTCACAGAAAGACGTTCCACTCCCTTCATCACTTCTGTGGCTCTGTGCTGGCCTCTTTCAGGCAGTTCCCTGTCCTTCTTGAACTGAGGGGCACCATCTGTTCCCACTATCCCCTGCCTTTCCTGAAGCACAAAATATTGATGGTTTATGGTTTAGCAATCCTTGCAGGCCTGGGTAAGGCAGTTGGTAGAACAAACAATATTATAAATCAGATCTGGAGCCTAGGGCCTTCCAAATTTTCAGCATGTCATATAATAAAGTGATTCACTGCCTCTGTACACGAGTCCAGATCCAAGAGACACCTAACAACTAAACCTTCCAACAATCTACATTTTACCAAGTTCCCAGACTCTGCAGGGAAAAACAAACATGCCAAGGCATGTAGCTTTCAAGGTACATTTCTTTTGGAGTGGGTAGACTGGATAATAGGAAACCTTCCTCCATAGCAGAGGTGCAATTAGCTTTTCTGTCTCAGTTAATTTAGCAGTGGAGGTAAAGAAGGTGGATGGAATGCTGTTTAAACACACTAATGTAGTAGGAATGATAAGATCAAATGCAATGCCTTAGGATGCCAAAATGGAAGTAAAGTGCACATCCACGGGAACTCAGCTAAATTGTTTTCCAGTCTCAAAACAAATAAAAATAGAGTGGCATTCTCCTTATCAGGGACCAAAAATTTAGCATGATTAATTCTGCAATTTAGCTGTAGTTTATTTGTGCATTAGAGATAACAGCAGGGTTGTGGGTAAAAGCCAGCTTACTTGCTCTTCTGACTGTTAATAACATGTGCAGATCTTACTCACTTGCTGAATGAAGATGATCAGTGGGTTGCAGCAGTTCTCCTATGAGGACAGGCTGAGAGAGTTGGGGCTCTGCAGCCTGGAGAAGAGAAGGTTTCAAGGGGTCCTGATAGTAGCCTTCCAGTATCTGAAGGGGGCCTACAGGAAGGCTGAGGAGGGACTATTGACAAGGTCTTGCAATGACAGGACAAGGGGCAATAGGTTTGAAGTGGCAGAGGGGAGATTTAGACTGGATGTTAGGAGGAAGTTGTTTGCAGTGAGGGTGGTGAGGCACTGGCACAGGTTGCCCAGGGAGGTTGTGGCTGCTCCCTCCCTGGAGGTGTTCAAGGCCAGGTTGGATGAGGCCTTGAGTGAGCTGTACTAGTGGGAGGTGTCCCTGCCTATGGCAGGGGGTTGGAACTAGATGATCCTTGAGGTCCCTTCCAACCTTACCATTCTATGATTCTATGAAACCACAGCAAACCAAATTGAGAGAAAAAAACCCCAAAACCAGTAAAGCAACTCTGCTGTATGGAAAATGCATTTAATGCTTTTGACACCTTCTTCCCAGAGAAATCTCTTCAACACTTTTTCCTAGCACTTCAGATACGTAAGATTTATCTTGGTAGTCAGTACCACTTTTCCCTCCAGTTCCAGAAAACAATTATCTAGGACATGTGAAGCAGCAGAAATGCATCTCAGAAAATGTGAGGGTATAATAGGCATAGCAAAAAAACACAACCTAGAGAGATTTACACAGATTACATAAAAACATCCCAGAATGGTTTATAATTTTTCCTATGATTAGTTTGTAATACCCAGTACCTAGAGAAGACAATCATAATGGAGATTCCTTGTTCTGGGGGTTGCACATATATAGACGGGTTGCCCAGGGAGGTGGATGAGGAGATATTCAAGGTGAGGCTGGACAGGGCTCTGGGCAATCTGATCTAGTTGAGCATGTCCCTGCTGACTGCAGAGGGGGTTGGACTCAATAAGCTTTGGAGGTCACTTCCAACCCAGATCACTTTAGCATTCTATGATTCTATGCAGCAAGGGACAGTGTTAGAACTGGCTAGCAAGAACTGATGCAAGGCTTGCACATCTCATTAGTTACCTGTCTCCATGCTTAGGACTATGGCTCTGCTGCCCTGGATTTCTAGCAATGTATGTTATGATTCCTACATACTTCTAATGTGCTTCTATTGTGCAATATCTATGGCCCCACAATGGTGTGTGCCACAGCTTTTCATGGAAATTTCAGGAGGATCAGATGCACATCTCCAGCTCCAAAAGGCACCTTTCTAAACCTATTACCTCCTGATTCTGGCACAGAGTAGGTAATCAAAGATTGCTTCCGCTTTCTGTGTACTGCAGATGGCACTGGTCCTTGGCTTTGCAGGCAAAGATGTAAGCATTTACAGAAATCAAGTAATTATTGATCCCTAACAACATAATCTGAGGATGCAAACGAAGAACAAAAAGAGGTGCATTTCAAAGCTGTAATACTTCTATTCTAGGTCCAAGCAGCAAAGCCCAGCTGGGTGCAGAAAAAAACATTCCCAAGCTGCTGCCTCACCTCTGTATCCTTAGTCCCACCTGGTGGTATTTGTTGGATGCCAGACCTCCACTTCCTTATTTCTTTTACCCTGGACCATGGTCCATGTATGCATAACTAAGTAGAGAGCTGTGTAACACCTGACATCTTGGAGCAGCTTCTCCTCTCAACATTTTGCTGACCATCAGCCATCTGCCCACTGACCTTGGTGGTCTTGTGCCAGGGTTCACATCTTCACAAAAAAGGCAAATCAACAATGACTCTCCAGCATCTGCATGTGCTGGATGGGGAGGTGCTTGCTGCCATATAAAGTGCTTATGACCATATTCTATCTGGTCAAACACTACAGCATGAGATGCTCTACAGGCACATTGCCCTCTGTATGATCAGGGAAGCTATGCTTTCACTTCCCTGGCACCACTGGCAAAGAGTTTCTGCTTAGTGGTTGCTAACACTCTGCCACACACATCAGAGAGACATTTATGAACTGACATGTGAACCTCAGGAGGAGTATTATGCCATTCCATACTTGTATCTGCTGCATGAGTTGTGGCCAAGAGTAATAATAAATAGGACAAGACTCAGCAGTGAAAGAGGTCATCAGATTAGGACTGAGAAAATATCCAGGGGATTAAGATTTCTGCACATTGCTAGCTCAGCTACAAGACTTTGTGCCCATATCACAATACTGCTGGATAAGATTTTTCTTGCTCTTCTCCCAATTCTCTTATTTGTGAAGCATTACCACATACTTCGCAGTGCACATTTTCTCTCCCTTGCTTTCCGAGATACCCTCTCGCACAGGCACAGCAGGACAAGAGAAAAAGGCCTTGAGATGTGCACAATGCTTAAAGCAAATTATCCTCATGCACCTCGTTTTTATCACCTCATCCATACAAGAACCCTAGTCAAGATCTGCAGGCAACTACAGGTAAATAACAATGGTTAATACAGACGTGCAGGGGAGGCAGAAGAAAATAAAACCCTGCTACTACCCCATGGAGGCAGAGCAAAGCTACCTCTTTTAAACCAGCAAAAGCCGAGGGTATAAATGAAGTGCTCTGCAGATAACATGCTCTTTAGGAAATACAAAAGCTTTGCTTTGTCTTGGCTCCAAGAGCCCTGCATCAAATCAAGCTTAACTAAGGCTCTCTCAATCCACATGTGGCCTCAGGGGACCTCAGGAGCTTGAAATTCGAGAATGTCAAAAGGAAATCACAGAAAAATTGCAACAGTACCAGTCTCAAAACTCCGGCAGCATTCAAGTGCCCTGCCAGGCAAAGCCACGGGACTTTGTCCTTAACCGCTCAAGGGATACTGCTTTGGTTCGCTTCTCCCTTTTTTTTTTGACTCCCCTCAAAATATGGAGGGGGTCAATGATGAAAAATAATGGTAATAATTTTCTGCACCAAAACTGCATAATATAGAATAATAGAATGGTAAGGTTGGAAGGGACCTCAAGGATCATCTAGTTCCAACCCCCTGCCATAGGCAGGGACACCTCCCACTAGAACAGGTCACTCAAAGTCTAGTCCAACCTGGCCTTGAACCCCTCTAGGGAGGGAGCAGCCACAACCTCCCTGGGCAACCTGTTCCAGTGTCTTGGTAACTCATTTAACCCCACAGCCAATACGTGATAAGGAGCCAGTAACTGAGGAGGAATCAGCAGCTGTAGCTTTGCTGAAGTACTTCATATGTGGCCATCACCTAGAAAGAAAACTGGCTGCTCAACAAGAATGAATCCATTTTTGCAGCAAACAAGTACATTTTACTAAGGTCTCTAATGTGGCAGAAAATAAGCAACAGCAAAATGCTGAGTTATGAGACTGTCCTCTGAAGAAAACCCTTCGGAAAGTCAATGGGATCCTACTGTCCTGCAGCTCGGTTTTAATCACCACATATTTTATGCTCATTTTCTGTGTGCCCAGAGAAATTTGATAATACTGTGGAACAAAAAAAAAAAAAAAAAAAAAGTCAGCAAGAGGCAGAGGAACGGTGAAAATCAGGATACTGGCTGCCTTAACTCACTCTCCAAAGTACTTCTTAAAGGCAAGGGGGGAACGGCACTGCATTTCACAGCCCTGCAGAAAACCATGGCTTTCTGGACCCTAGCACATGAGAGTTAAGAAGCCCCCCGGCTACCCCAACAGTGCAAACCTTACCTCTGCCTTGCTCTGTCACCTCCAGGCCTTGCCTCCTCTAGTTCACATGTTTTTGAGACTCTCTTTGCCACTTCTGACTACTGTGGTCTCTGGCCAATGTTCAGCAGAGCTCTCCACAAAGGTGTTTGATATCCTCTCCTGCCATGCCAGGTCCTGGTATGGGGAGGGCCTGAGGCCTCAGCAGTAGCTGTTGGGGGACATGAGGCTGAAGCAGTAGTTGTCAGAGGGCCTGAGGCCACAGCAGTAGGTGTCAGGGGGCCTGAGGTTGCAGCAGTAGGTGTCAGGGGGCCTGAGGCCGCAGCAGTAGCTGTCAGGGGACATGAGGCTGCAGCCATACTTGTCAGGGGGTCTGAGGCCGCAGCAGTAACTGTCAGGGGGCCTGAGGCCACAGCAGTAGCTGTCAGGTGACCTGAGGCTGCAGTAGCAGCTGTTGGGGGCCTAAGGCTGCATCAGTAGCTGTTGGAGGACATGAGGCCACAGCAGTAGCTGTCAGGGGACATGAGGCTGCAGCAGTAGCTGTCAGGGAGCCTGAGGCCTCAGTAGTAGCTGTCAGGGGGCCTAAGGCTGCCGCAGTAGCTGTCAGGGGACATGAGGTTGCAACAGTAGCTGTCAGGGGACATGAGGCTGCAGGAGTAGCTGTCAGGGGACATGAGGCTGCAGCAGTAGCTGTCAGGGAGCCTGAGGCCTCAGTAGTAGCTGTCAGGGGGCCTAAGGCTGCCGCAGTAGCTGTCAGGGGACATGAGGTTGCAACAGTAGCTGTCAGGGGACATGAGGCTGCAGGAGTAGCTGTCAGGGGACATGAGGCTGCAGCAGTAGCTGTCAGGGAGCCTGAGGCCTCAGTAGTAGCTGTCAGGGGGCCTAAGGCTGCCGCAGTAGCTGTCAGGGGACATGAGGTTGCAACAGTAGCTGTCAGGGGACATGAGGCTGCAGGAGTAGCTGTCAGGGGACATGAGGCTGCAGGTGTAGCTGTCAGGGGACATGAGGTTGCATCAGTAGCTGTCAGGGGACATGAGGTTGCAGCAGTAGCTGTCAGGGGACGTGAGGCTGCAGCTGTAGCTGTCAGGGAACATGAGGCTGTAGTAGCAGCTGTCAGGGGGCCTGAGGCTGCAGCAGTAGCTGTTAGGGGGCCTGAGGCCTCAGCAGTAGCTATCAGGGGGCCTGAGGCTGCAGCAGTAGCTGTCAGGGGGCCTGAGGCTGCAGCAGTAGCTGTCAGGGAACATGAGGTTGCAGCAGTAGCTGTCGGGGGACATGAGGCTGCAGCAGTAGCTGTCAGGGAACATGAGGCTGCAGGAGTAGCTGGCAGGGGACATGAGGCTGCAGGAGTAGCTGTCAGGGAACATGAGGCTGCAGCAGTAGCTGGCAGGGAACATGAGGCTGCAGGAGTAGCTGGCAGGGGGCCATTTCTAAAAATGTAGCAAGGTAGTTACAATACTAAACTCCAAGTACAGGAGTAAAGCCACCAGGGCTTTAAGGTCCATGAAGCTCATGTTCCTCGCTTGACTCCACGCTTATTTAATACACACACACACACACACACCACCCCAACTTTCAGGAAAATTTGAACCAGGATAATTGGAATGAAAGAGAATTGGGACAAGAGAGGGAGGGATCAACTCTTCTTCTAGGTCCTTGTGTACATCGGTGTGTCACAAGTAGACTGCCTCATCTGCCATGGTTGCTCCCTCACAGGAGTTCCACAGGATTTGAAAGCAGTTTAAGGTGACAGTTCAGAAAACAGAGCACTAAGTCAACCAGCCATGAAGAAAAGAGAAAACAAAACAAAACAAGACAAAGCTTCTGTCTGGTTCCCAGTTTGCTGTGATTTTCATTGTGCTTTGTCAGAGGAAAGAGAAATCTCACATTGCAGTGAAATTTCCAGAAGTCTTTTGTCTTGCTGCTGTTTTTTTCTCCCTTGCACTCTATAAGGCATTCGAGGGGAAAAAAATGAACTGTGCAGGATTCCCATTTAGTTTTTCAATATGGTTTACTTTTCATTTCTTTCTTGATTTCTGCCTTGATCACAGAGTAAACCAATCAGGAAGTAGATCTGAGAAACAGATTATTTTAAATTCTAATTGCAGCAGAGAACATTTGAAGTAGATATTTCTATAGGATGGTGCAAGTCATCTATTAAGTTAACCTACACAGACCCCTCCTTAATAAGGCATGCTCTTCATTATAGCCCTTGATCATCCCTAGAGATACAGACAATGCCCCATCAAAGCTCTGTGACATCCAATACTGTGCAGTAAGACCTCTTTTGCAGTATCACTGCAATTGTACAAAGCCAACACAAAATCAATACAGCTAACTAATGAAGGATCCCTTTGCTCAGGCAGCTGGACCCTGAAGTGGCTAAAAGCTGTCAGTGTAGTGCCTGCACCAACTGCTCTGGGATCTGCTCTAAAGCTGGGCAAGGATACCAATGGGATGCAAGTTATAAGAAGCCTCCCCAAATCAACAGTGACCACGGCAATTTTCCATTGAACAGAGAGCTGGCACAGCTCAGAGCAGTCTCGGAAGCCCTGGGTTCTGTACAACCTGTGCAGGAACTGAGGGACAGAAGGACACCGCAGTGCAGGAGAGGATTTGATTCCTGGCACAAACATGACAGATTTTGTATTTCCAAAAGAAAATATAATTGCAAACCTGACACATTGATTGGAAATGCTTTACTAACTGCAGCATTCTGGGTTAAATCTCAAAGTCCCCGAGTTTCTTAGCAATTTGGAAGGATTAATTTTGCCTAGTACATGTTCTGTACTGTCCTAAGAACTGCCTTTAGCAAGTGTTTTTGGCTAATCTTTTGATTAATCTCTCTTCAACGAGGGGAATTGTTTTTGCCACTCAATTACTATACAGCAGGCTAAATTCCGTTCTCATCATTTGACTTATAAATCTCCTTGTTATTAATTTTTTTTTTCCTCCTCCCTGGTTGTCTGAAAAACATGCAATCAATAAATAAAAGGGAAGAAAAATAATTCAGACTGGAATTCTTACTATAAAAACCCATGCAGATGCTAGCATGTAGGTCACCAGCTGTAGCGTGGCACAATACAAAATTTGCAGGAAACCTATTAGACAATCTCGGCGATGAGGAGTGCATGACAGCATAAACAACTTCACACAATGATCACAAAATGAACCTGCCCTTTCATTGCCCTCCTATTCTCCTACTGCTGCTGCAGATTTCCCTCTTTGTTACAAGGAAAATACATCTTTCGGTTTTATTAGAATGCATGGCAGGGAGGGGATGCCCTGCATGATAGAGAGCAAAGCAAGGCGCAAGTGTGACTTGAGGCACATAACAAGCTTTATCTTCTAAGACCCCATGCAAGTAGCACTGAGGGTGCAGCATTCCTGTGTTACACAAGTTCCAAGCTTTTTTTCTTTCCCACCCTCCACCCC
>VWZE01016574.1:105244-123771 GCA_013396675.1 Eubucco bourcierii | reverse complement strand
CTTCCAGTATCTGAAGGGGGCCTACAGGGAGGCTGGGGAGGGACTGTTGACAAGGTCCTGCAATGACAGGACAAGGGGCAATGGGTTTGAACTGGCAGAGGGGAGATTTAGACTGGATGTTAGGAGGAAGTTCTTTACAGTGAGGGTGGTGAGACACTGGCACAGGTTGTCCAGGGAGGTTGTGGCTACTCCCTCCCTGGAGGGGTTCAAGGCCAGGTTGGAAGAGGCTTTGAGTGCCCTGTACTAGTGGGAGGTGTCCCTGCCTATGGCAGGGGGTTGGAACTAGATGATCCTTGAGGTCCCTTCCAACCTTACCATTCTATGATTCTATGAAATTCAGATGCCATTTTCAGGGTTTTCAATTAAATGAAAGAGAAGCAAGAACGACGCATTCAAGAAATGTTGCACAGTAGTAGGGACACAAGGGAAATTGTGAACACCAGGACAGATCCCACTGTGGCACAAGGATTTCTTAAAACACGTAGCCAATTGAACTCCATCTTTAAGACGAAGCCTGGAAAGTGTACCCTGTGAATGGCATGAAATCCTTTGACCCAGTATCAGTGGTGTTACTTGGGCAAAATCCTCTCCAACCAGAGTCAGACCAAATGATCTGTCTTGAAAATAAAGGTATAAACAAAGCTTGCCTAAATTTGAGCTGATGGTCCATGGGAAAGCAGATATTTCAAACCAGATGCTTACACCATTAGTCCATCTGCTCTAGAAGTATCTGAAAAGCCAAAAGTGACAGTGGAATTCTTCTCCCTCTCTCATTTTCTCCTGAAATTGTTAACTCTCTACACAAAGTACTTATACTGAGTATTTTACCTTTTAAACTCCTTTATTTGTAAATCATGGAATGGTAAGGTTGGAAGGGACCTCAAGGATCAGCTAGTTCCAAGCCCCTGCCATAGGCAGGGACACCTCCCACTAGGACAGGGCACTCAGGGCCTCCTCCAACCTGGCCTTGAACACCTCCAGGGAGGGAGCAGTCACAACCTCCCTGGGCAACCTGTGCCAGTGCCTCACCACTCTCACTGTAAAGAACTTCCTCCTAACATCCAGTCTAAATCTCCCCTCTGCCAGTTTAAACCCATTGCCCCTTGTCCTGTCATTGCAGGACCTTGTCAACAGTCCCTCCCCAGCCTCCCTGTAGGCCCCCTTCAGATACTGGAAGATCCTAAATCTTAGGTTCTCTTCTCGCAACAGACTGTGAGGAGCATTAGCTGATCCTCACCAGGCAAATATATCTCTTCCTTCAAGTTACAAAAGCAGATGAATATTATTAAGGATTATTCACTTTTATAAATAAATGATTAATTGGGGCAAAATCATGTCAAATTATTACCAAAAGAATTTGTTGTGCACAAAGACTTCAAAAGTAACCTTGCTTTCCTCTGACATGACAACAGTCTGTACCTTGATCTTGGATTTGGTATATATGTTGCTTTTAAGTATTTGCAAAACAATCTAGAACTAGTCAATATAATCCTATGAGATTATTTTACTTTATTTTTGCTCATTTACTGCCTGCAATATTGTTATTTAAAAGGAATAAAAATTAAGGAATAACATACAGCAGGTCGGAACCAACACACCACCAGTGCTAAGCTCTTGGTGTCTTGGGAATATATTCATTCCCTGAGGTTATTCCAACCTAAGTAACTTCAGTCTTTTGATGCTAGGTCTCACAGCACACAGAGGCACCTGCCAGCTTTATCAGTGGTTTTATTTTACTTCTCTGTCTCAGACATTAATCAATTAACCTAATGTCAAACAGCAAAACTGAAAAAGGAAAAAGAAAAAATGTAATTAGATGGCTTCAAGCACATTCGGACACTTCTAGCTTACAAAGCTGCCCAGCTCAGTCCTTCTACACTTTGTGCCGCTGTAGTAAAGATCTAACCAAAGAAAGATCCTTTTTATTTGTTGCTCAAAAAAGCAAATGGAGAAAGAAAAGGAGGAGGTAATAACAATCAGATAGTGAAGCATGTACAGTCCTATTTATACTTGATACAAGCGCTAATACATGGCATTGAAGTAAGATGTCTTGGCAGTGCTGTGGTCAGAGAGAGGGCAGAGATTTATCGTACTAATGATCTGGAGTTTATTTCCTTCCACTGTAGTGTCCATTAAACTGATCACTTCTGTTCTCCCTGCCTCAGTCACCACATCTGGGAAACAAGAGAGGTTACAGCACAGACAAATGTTCCTAAATTGTAAATTGTCCAGAACATCAGCCAGCAGAAAACCCTGCAACAAAGACAGCTCAGTCTAACCCGTTTCCACCTCTTTGAAGCAAGAGACAGACATACAGTCCCAACATAATGGCCTGCCTGTTCATACAGCACCAGGCAATAGCTCAACAGCTTCCAGTCAGGACCTAGTACTTCAATGGGACATCAGAACTTAATGTGCCTTTACACCAAGCTCCTCATCTATGAGCAACCTAACAAGTGTCCCCAAAAAAGTCAGGCTGCTGAAATGGCTGAATAGTACCTGTCATTATTTACAAGGTCTTGCAATGACAGGACAAGGGGCAATGGGTTTAAACTGGCAGAGGGGAGATTTAGACTGGATGTTAGGAGGAAGTTCTTTACAGTGAGGGTGGTGAGACACTGGAACAGGTTGCCCAGGGAGGCCGTGGATGCTCCCTCCCTGGAGGTGTTCAAGGCCAGGTTGGAGGAGGCCTTGAGTGACCTGTGCTAGTAGGAGGTGTCCCTGCCTATGGCAAGGGGTTGGAACTGGATGATCCTTGAGGTCCCTTCCAACCTTACCATTCTATGATTCTATGATTATTCCACGTGCTTTTGTCTTGACATAGCAGAATCCATGTGCACCAGACCACATCAAATCTCAACTTTTTGCTGTTGTGAGGAAAATTTATTATAATTTCCACCACCACCACGCCTCCCCCCAGTCTTGGAAAATATTTATTGTAGCAAACAAGAAATGGTTCCCTACATTTAAAAACTTTAAATCATTAGACACATTTAAACCATTGTTGTTGGAAAATAATTATGATATGGGGAAAAAAAAAAAAAAAGAAAAGTTATCTCCTCCACCAATTTTTATTTTACAAAAGCCAAAACATCTGAATAGTTTTATTTTCAGCAGGACTTAATATGAACCTAAAACTCAGATGCAAACAGCCTTGAGTTTGAAGAGCTGCAGCCACATTTTAACGTTGTGGTTCTTTATTTGCTCTTAATCATCTCTCACATGGAGAAAACTCATCCTCAATGTTTTCTTCCTCCCCTTGCCAACACTTTCTTATAGCCTTCAAAAAGTATTTAAGACTTCAGCTGTTCAGTTTCACTTTGACTTCCTTTCCATTCTTCTCTGCTCTCCTTGCTCAGGCTATTGGGATATCTTCCTTCACTTTTGTTTGACTTTCTGTAACATTCTCCAAATGCACTGCTGCTTCTGACCAGGTGCACAAGAGATTTCTGTTACAAAACCTCACTGCAGCAGGCTTGGTGTGAAACACAGAAACGGGGAACAAACGTGGTGATTAAATAACAAACTCTGAAGATGGGTGGTTTTTTTCTGCTTCACAAAAAAAATGGTTTGGGGACTAGAGAAAACATTAGCTCCTCGTTCTTATTTAGTATTTCTTAGTATTAAGTCAATTAAATATTAACAGGATGAGTCCTTGGTTCTTTATTTAAAACAAAACAAGCAGAAATAATACAAATAGTATGGAAAGGTTGGACTTTATATTTTATTTGCACCCATGTGGCATGCAGGTTGCTCATTTCAATAATAATGATTTTTTTATCTACATTAAAAAAAAAAATAAAAGCTGTAACTTTCACTATAGTTGAGCATGAACTGCTGAAGAAAAGACATTTATTATCCTGGCAATTTTCTCTGCTCCTCAAACTTGGCACATCTATCTCCTGCACCCCAGTTGCAATCAGCTACAGCTAATGGCGTTCCCTTCATCCCAGTGCGTCACTGTGGAGAAGAGAAGCAGGAACAGCATGGGGGTGGGTGGCACTTTTTTGTTCAGTGAAATTAGTTCAGCACACAATAAAAACATGATTAGCTACCATGTCTCAGCTTTGTTTACGCTGAAATTCTTTCAAGGCTTTATTTCACCAGTTTGTAAAGCAATGAGTAACACTGACTTCTGCTAAGCATTCCCATTGTCATAACGGGATCGTAGTTGTGCAGTCTCCAAATTACTACCAGTTCTGTCACCACGACTCTGCTGAGGAAGTGTTTACTTCTCATTAAAAAATGAAGAACTGAGTCATGAAGAAATCAGGCATCTGGACCGACAGACAAAGGAAGTCTCTGCGGATCTGTGGCTAGCACCCAGGCTCCCTAAATCTGAGCCTAATCTATCATCTACACAACTTGCAGCCCGTTACGGTAATGACAACCACAAAATGGTGGTGTGCATTAATATTTAAACATTTCTCCTTGTGAGTAGGGCAGTGGAAACAATGCACGGCACAGAGTAAGGCAGCCCATGATGACATGAAGCTGAATGCAACAGTATCTCCAGATTTTTACAACGCAGGCCAACCGGAGGCTTTAAACTGCACCAGTGTCTTACAACACATGGCCCACGAGCTTGCTATGAGCCTGGTCTGCAAGGGAAGTGATGCAGTACACATGAAGATTTTGCTGAATATCTTAGTGATACAGGTATGATACAGAGCACATAAGAAAGCCAGAATCTCATTTGGATCAAAATGGCACTCTTCAGCAAAGCATGGAAGTGCCAAAGTAGATGGGAAATTCTCCGAGTACTCAAGAAACCTGTGAGTCAGTGGGAAACGTGGCAGCACCCAGTTCTAACTGATGTAAGAACACAAGAAACAAATAAACCCAAGCTGCAAGAACCTATTTCTTCTAATGTCACTTGTAATCACTATCAAAAGGATGCAGGAAGTTTGGTGAAAGGCCAGGCAGCTAATTTTCCATCTGTGTAAGTCATTTGGAAGGAGAAACTATTTGAAATTATGTATCCGTGCCACATTACATGTGAACAGATGAATGGTAATCTTGCTAATACTTTGGTGTGCACATGCAGAGGAGAAGGATGGGAGTTGCCTTGATAAAAGAGCCTAATTTGCAAGCACTAGAGCAGAGGGATGAAATTCCACAGGTTAAAAATGACACAACATGATGAAAAGCAGCTTGAAGACGCTGCTTCAGGGCAGACATTTTGCTTCATCCCTAACCTGGAAGGAGAAAGGAAGAAGTAGCCTTGCATGTGCATCCTCCAAAGTTCCGCCACAACAGTGATCTTGCTACCATACTACCAGCCAGGGTAACACATCCTTCTTCATAGTATTTCAAGCCATTGTCTTTTAAATTATCACTACTGAAGCACAGTGTTTCTGTCATGCATAGGTGTAAAAGGAGAAATGTTTTGCCCAATGGTTGAATTTGTTTTGTTGCGTGTTGGTGTGTGGTGGGGGGGGGGGGGGGGGGGAAAGACACACACGCTTCATTTTCCCTTAAGAGCAGTGTGAGATTTCCAATCCTCAGCTTTAACACATAAAATATTAAGAGCCAATTTTCAGCTGCACCTCTGTCACTTCCATTATCATTCTACACGTCCGGAGGTGATAATGGACTCAGTAAATTGCAGCCTCTTTCCATTCCAGACCACAGGGGCTTTCACCTGGGGACAGCTCTGCACAAGGGGCAGTCCAGATATATGCTAATAGCATCCAGCGGCAAGGTGCTAGGAAAGACAAGAGGATGTGTTAAAAAAAAACCCAAGGTGCTGTATAACAAAGGCAGGGAAATGCCCAGGAACAAAGCTAAATCAAGAGGGAGAAAGCTTCCCCCTCCTCCCCCAGTGTTTCTCATATTGCTATTACTCAGAGACTTGGGCTGGAAATCTGCTGGGCAGTCAAACTTTTTCATTTGGGTATCTTCTCTGAGCTGCTTCCTGCTCTGGTTCGGCCACAATGCCAAAGAGTACTGAGAGCAATGATTTTTTTCATTATGATGTGACAGCAAAATTGATCACAGTGTGGGTGCCGCCTCAGCTGCGACTGGTATGCAGCATGTCCACTGAGCGTACAGGTATGATTCAGAAACAAAAGCTATGTACAATGAAATAACTGCTGTTGCAGCAGCAGTAGCATCTCAGCCCTTCCTGAGAGCCTGGGACATCACACTTCTGGAGTACTCCCACCTGGAGTCCTGTGTGCAGTTCTGGAACCCTCAGCACAGGAAGGACATGGAAGTGTTGGAGTGGGTCCAGAGGAGGCCACAAAGATGATCAGAGGGCTGCAGCAGCTGTGCTATGAGGACAGGCTGAGAGAGTTGGGGCTCTGCAGCCTGCAGAAGAGAAGGTTTCCAGGAGACCTTAGAGTAGCCTTCCAGTATCTGAAGGGGGCCTACAGGAAGGCTGGGGAGGGACTATTGACAAGGTCTTGCAATGACAGGACAAGGGGCAATGGGTTTGAACTGTCAGAGGGGAGATTGAAACTGGGTATTAGGAGGAAGTTGTTTACAGTGAGGGTGGTGAGACACTGGAACAGGTTGCCCAGGGAGGTTGTGGCTGCTCCCTCCCTGGAGGTGTTCAAGGCCAGGTTGGAGGAGGTCTTGAGTGAGCTGTACTAGTGGGAGGTGTCCCTGCCTATGGCAGGGGGTTGGAACTAGCTGATCCTTGAGGTCCCTTCCAACCTTACCATTCTATGATTCTATGATTCTGGTGACATGCACTAAATTCCACAAGAGATGACACAAGAAGTTGGTAATTTTTACAGTATGACAGCGTAAAAGAGTCTCTCTGGATCATAATCATAAACCCCAAGTCTCAGATGCAGCAAATATGTGGAAAGTCTCCAAGTGGTATGAATGAAAATGGAATCATGCCAAATCAATCCCAAATCGGGATCAAGCCCCAACACTTTCCTGTATTAACAAGAAGTTTTCAAGGAATAAAGGCAAAAATTGAGAGCTGCAACACAAAGATGTTGGTCAGAACTTTGAAACCATAAGTAGTTACCTCCATTACAGTTGAACAGTCTGGTGTGTTCAGGTAGTGGAGGGCAGCATTTCTCCTGCTCTGGACTATGTTTTATTTCCCTTAACTGAAAACTTACCAAGTGCTGTTTGTTAAAGACTGCATCCTGCCACACTCCTGAAGGCCAAGTGCACTTTGCTACTACATGCTGTACTTCAGTGGTTGTGTAATTCTGTTTCACCCCTGCAGAACACTCTTCACACATAATGTGAAAGCACAGTAACACGGAACACAGCACCCAAGCATGCTTTTTTCTGTTTCCCTAGAAATGCACGCCCAAGCTTTACAGCTTAGGTGAATCATAGAATCATAGAATCATAGAATGGTAAGGTTGGAAGGGACCTCAAGGATCATCTAGTTCCAACCCCCTGCCATAGGCAGGGACACCTCCCACTAGTACAGCTCACTCAAGGCCTCATCCAATCTGGCCTTGAACACATCCAGGGAGGGAGCAGCCACAACCGCCCTGGGCAACCTGTTCCAGTGCCTCACCACCCTCACTGGAAAGAAATTCCTCCTAACATCCAGTCTAAATCTCCCCTCTGCCAGTTTAAGCCCATTGCCCCTTGTCCTGTCATTGCAGGACCTTGTAAATAATCCTTCCCCAGCCTTCCTGTAGGCCCCCTTCAGATACTGGAAGGCTACTATCAGGTCCCCTCGAAGCCTTCTCTTCTCCAGGCTGAAGAGCCCCAACTCCCTCAGCCTGTCCTCATAGGAGAGCTGCTCCAGCCCTCTGATCATCTTTGTGGCCCTCCTCTGGACCCGCTCCAACACTTCCATGTCCTTCCTGTGCTGAGGGTTCCAGAACTGCACACAGTACTCCAGGTGGGGTCTGACGAGAGCAGAGTAAAGGGGCAGAATCACCTCCCTTGCTCTGCTGGCCACGCTTCTCTTGATGCAGCCTAGGACTCGGTTGGCTGTCTGGGCTGCATGTGCACACTGCAATGAACAATGCAAGAGAAAAAAAAAAGAAATCTGGACTGATCAATACTGAGAGGTCAAGAAGTCGCATTGGACATGGACTTGAACTTCATGGCACCACAGCTTGCAAAGGGCAGAGAGTAGATATGCAGCCCAGAGAGCTCCACAACCCATTAACAGCGGTGCAGCAGCAGCCTCATACCCTGACCTCCCAACTGCCCCACTCAGGCATCGCATCACATCAGTGCTTAACAATCTTAAACCCCTTTTGCCTCTGCAAATCCACATCTCAGTTCCACCTCTACTTACTCCAGGTGCCTACAGGTATATCATGCATAGGATGATATTATTTTAGGAAGTCAAGCAGCAACACTTGATCCAAGTTGTAAGGTGGCCGCAATTAGCTCTCACAAGAATTACAATTTCCAAAGTTCACGAGGTTGGATTACTCCAGCTGCATTTCAACAAGTACTAATTTTGCATGTGCCAGTCTCCTCACAAAAATTTCATTTCTATGAATTTTTAATGATGCAAAGTAATTTTTTCAAGGTCACTGAGAGACCAAGCAGTTATTCAGACATTAAATTTGCTCACATTTTCTTGGCAGGTTTGCAAGAAAGCGAGTAAGGGTGGTGTGTGGTGACGGTTGGGAGAGGGAAGAATGACAGAGTAAGAGAGCAGAAAAGGTTAAAGGAAAATGAGGCAACTGACTTGATGAAGAACTAACTTTGAAAACAAACTTTTGGGGTTTATTTAGGTCCTAGAAGGAGAAAACAGTGAAACTCATGCCTTAGGCACATATATGATACCTGAAATCTCCTTAGCGTTTTATTTTGTTGGAATAAAAGGGAGGGAAGGAATAGTTACAGACATTTCATTTCGCTTGGATTTTTTTAAAAGACCATTTATGTCATGGCAAATTTTCCAGTAACCTAAACGTGGCAATATCAAAATGACTGCTCCACCTCATTAACCAGTTCTGTGAAAAACCTGGCATGACATTGATGGAAATTAACAATTCAGATGGTTCTGGCAGCCACGACAGTGTCTGCTTCCAAGTATTTCACCTCCCACCGTCACCAAAATCTTGCTGCTATAGGACCTTAGAGCCTCACAGCCACATAGCACCACAACCACCTCTGCTGTTTGCAACAGATAGCTCGGAATAAGATATTTTTCTGTTCATCAAATAGTTTATTTTCTAGACTTTGAGTTGTGATCATTTATTGAAGCAAGTGGTTCCCAGAATGAACGTCCACAGGACTCCCCCACCTCACCACTGCAGCCTGTGCTGCTGTAGCTCACACGACAACATATGTGTTGTACAATGTTGGGCATACATGTTGTACAATACACAATCACAGAAAGCATCTAATTGCAAGAGACCTCAAAGCTCAACCAGTCCAAGCTTCGACCCAACACTGAAGGGTCAGCATTGAACCATGTCACTAAGTGCCAGGTCCACGCACTGCTTAAACACCTCCAGAGATGGTGACTCCAGCACTGCCCTGGGCAGACCTTTCCAATGGTTGAGAACCTACTCTGGGAAGAAATATTTCCTAGTATCCAGCCTGAAGCTTCCCTGGGGCAGCTTGGAACCATTTCCTTTGGTCCTGTCCCTCACCACTAAGGAACAGAGGCTGCCCCCTCCTTGCTCCAACCTCCCTTCAGATTGTAGAGAGCAATGAAGTCTCCCCTCATCCTCCTCCAGTCTGAATACCACCAGCTTCCTCAGATGCTCTTCATGTGCCCCAGGCCCTTCACCACCCTTGCTGCAACTTTCTGAATATGCTCCAGAACCTCAGTGTCCCTCTTGTAGTGAGGGGTCCAGGATAAACATAAGAACACGGGAGGTAAAATTTGGCAGCATGGGGATAGCGCAGCCCAGCCTGAGGTCCTGCTTCACCTCATGGAAGTCACCCATTTCTCCAAGTCTCTGCAGCCACGGGTTTGGCAGTGGCAGGCAGCCCTGCTTGAGAACGCAGCCCAGCCTGAGGACCTGCTTCACCTCATGGAAGTCACCCATTTCCCCAAGCCTCTGCAGCCACGGGTTTGGCAGTGGCAGGCAGCCCTGCTTGAGAACGCAGCCCAGCCTGAGGACCTGCTTCACCTCATGGAAGTCACCCATTTCCCCAAGCCTCTGCAGCCACGGGTTTGGCAGTGGCAGGCAGCCCTGCTTGAGAACGCAGCCCAGCCTGAGGACCTGCTTCACCTCATGGAAGTCACCCATTTCCCCAAGCCTCTGCAGCCACGGGTTTGGCAGTGGCAGGCAGCCCTGCTTGAGAACGCAGCCCAGCCTGAGGTCCTGCTTCACCTCACAAAGTCACCTATTTCCCCAAGCCTCTGCAGCTAGGGGCTTGGCAGCGGCAGGCAACCCTGCTTGAGAACGTGTGGTTTTCCCTCAGCTGCCTGCCCAGCTTTTTGGCAGTGGTTTTGCACCGCCTGCTAAATCTTATCAGACAGACAGCTTCTGCTATCAAAGAGAGGCTGCTGCAATAACCACGGTCCTCATCGCCCCTGTCACTCTTCATTTGGGTGAGTGGAGCAGACTCCCCACCGGCGCAGCAATGCGGGGAGCAGGGGAGTTCAAAGCAAACCGCCTGGAGGAATCTTTGGCCTGTGCACACATTTCCGATTCACCTGCATTTAATGCTGTTAATATTTCAGCAGTTGCAGTGCCAGGGTCAAACTGGAATTTTGCACTCTCTGTTTCACTCGGAAATGTCAGTCTCAGACCTTCTGCTGGATTGAGGTTGTTTGGTTTTGGTTTTTTTTTTAAACACTAGTGAATGGAGAATAAAAATGAAAAGAGCAAGTAGCAAAAAGTTTACAAAAAAGGTCAGAATACTCATTTCCAGAGCCTGTCATTTAGATATTGCTTTGTACAGGGCCTGGCCTTGTCATCTAAGAGAGGCAGCATTTCCATACAACACAAAGGGAGCTGTGCGCACACTGTCACGGCACAGTCTCTGCTCCTGCAAAATGCTTGGTATCAAGGAGGCTGGGCTACACAAACTGCTCTGTACCTGCTGTATGACCCCACCACCTGAGAGGAACTTCACTGTCCTCTGCTCTGCCGGCCTGTTGCAGGTCTGAGACCAGCAGTGCCACTCTTCTGGTGCAGTACCAACCTTGAGAAACAGCTAGAAGTGGGAGCTCCTGGATATTGCCTGAGCCACAAGGATGCTGTAACTCAGGAAGAATGTGAAGAGACTCTTGAATACAAGTCTCATGAGCAGTAGATGAGGGATCTTTGGTTGTTCAGCCTGGAGAACAGGAGACTGAGGTGAGACCTCATGGCTCTCTACAACTGCTTGAAAGGAGGTTTTAGCAAGGTGGGGCCTGGTCTCTTCTCCCAGGTATCAAGTGATAGAACAAGAGGAAATGGCCTTAAATTGCACTAGGGGAGGGTTAGATAAGGAAAGGGTTAGCAGCCACTGACTGTGGCTAGTGGGAGGTGTCTAGTGGGAGGTGTCCCTGCCTATGGCAGGGGGTTGGAACTAGATGATCCTTGAGGTCCCTTCCAACCTTACCATTCTATGATTCTATGATTCTATGACTGCCCAGGAAATTGGTGGAGTCCCCATCTCTGGGGGTGTTTAAAAGACATTTGGATGAGGTACTTAGGGACAAGGTCTAACCTAACATTTGTGTACAGGGAGATGTTAGGCTATGGCTGAACTCAACCTTAAGGTCTTTTCCAACCAGGCAGTTCTATGAGTCTACAAAAAGCAGCAGCAGAGACCTCACCTCTACTTGTGTGATCCTGAGCAGTCTCCACAGACCATCTATATGGGATCTTTGAAACCATGAAAACACTTCATCAAGTACATTGTAGGAACAGCTGGAATGTGGGTGTGATCCTGAAATCTGAATAAAGGTCAGTATTCACACAGATAACACATCACATCACACCATCTAAGTCAACTGCAGCTCTCCCTGTTCAGTGCAGGACCAGTTCCCTTATTCCTAAAACAAAGTCCAAGGTGAACCAAGAATTCAGCATCTCTCTCAGTTCAGCTTTGCTTCATTTCCTGAAGAAACTTGTCAGCAAATGTGTGAATTGCATCCATGCTTTTTCAGTCATATAACTAGAACTTATACACTTAAGTCTATAGAAACTGCTCCTCAGATATAACCTGGCTTTACTTTCTATTTCTTTTAGTGAGGTAAGTTTTAAGCTCTCAGATTTCCCTTCAGATTTCACAGAATCATAGAATGTCAGGGGCTGAAAAGGACCTCAAAAGATCATTTAGTCCAACCTACCAAACAGAATATTTTCCAAATAGAAGTCATTCACTTGTTTAACCTCATCTCTTTCTGTCAATGTTAGATTGCTGGGGGTGTTCCTTGGGAGGGGTAAAATACAAACAAAAAACCACCACCTTTATTTTTTTCTTAAAAGCTAAAAATTAAGCAGGTTAAAAAAATAAATCCCAAAACACAACATCTAGAAAGGAGCCTCTCAGGTTCCTGCCACCTTTGACACATTTTGAAGACATAATCGATCGAGATAAAGAACCTCAGCAGCATGATTTTCACAGACATGCCAAAGTAAAGACTAATTGGCTGTATGGCTTCTCTCATGTTGAAGCCCTTCTTTGCCCTAAGCCAGGCAGGAAATGCTCAACAGAGGGATGCCATAATACTTCCAGTGATTAGGTGCAGGACTCATGGCTTCAAAGGGATGCACAGCTGGAAAGTTTTCTGCTCCAAAGGCACGGCCCTTTCTGAACCCGTCCTTGAAACTGAGTCACTGTGAGATGTCTCAGGTCAAGGCAACTAAATGCAGGAGGACTGAGTCTGCAGCTGAGTCTGGTCAGAGATTTCTGCATTATTCCTGATAGCACAACCTCCTCTGATCATTAGGGACTCTGAAAGACTTCCAGAGGTGTTAGCAAGTCACCAGGAAGCTTAGCAAAAGCAGTTCAGACAGGGAAGTGCTTAATGAACTCAGAGATCATAGAATCATAGAATCACAGAATGGTAAGGTTGGAAGGGACCTCAAGGATCATCTAGTNAACTTCCTCCTAACATCCAGTCTAAATCTTCCCTCTGCCAGTTTAAACCTGTCGCCCCTTGTCCTGTCATTACAAGGCCTTGTCAATAGTCCCTCCTCAGCCTTCCTGTAGGCCTCTTCAGATACTGGAAGGCTACTATCAGGTCTCCTGGAAGCCTTCTCTTCTCCAGGCTGAAGAGCCCCAACTCTCTCAGCCTGTCCTCATAGGAGAGCTGCCGCAGCCCTCTGATCATCCTCATGGCCTCCTCTGGACCCACTCCAACACTTCCATGTCCTTCCTGTGGTGAGGGCTCCAGAACTGCACACAGTACTCCAGGTGGGGTCTGACAAGAGCAGAGTAAAGGGGTAGAATCCCCTCCCTTGCCCTGCTAGCCATGCTTCTCTTGCTGCAGCCTAGGACTTGGTTGCTGTCTGGGCTGCACTCACACTGCAGGCTCATATCCAAAGAGAGCTTCCAATTTAAATCTAAATCTGTTATGGTTGGGGTTTTTTGAGCTGGTTGATACTCCTAAAAGGCAAAACCCACCTCCTGACTCTTTTCACCCACATGTTTTTTGTCCTATCAGCAGTCTTGACCATCTCTTTCTCTGGGACCAAATTCACTACTGCCTGGCCAGTACTTAGAACTGAGCTTTTCAGTTATGGTCTGTAGAATTACTCAGCCAGTATTTAAGCATCTCCTATCATCCTCTTCAAGATGCAAACCCCTTTCATAGCCACTGAAACTTAATATCCCTTTAACAAAGGAACTGCAATCATTTTGTCTCTTCATGTGGGTACTTGTTCTGAAGCACTGACAACCTGCCTATAGGAAAACCTTCCCAAACTGTAAGTTTCTGTAAGTCAAACAATGACCCTAGATTGTTTCTTTGCCTTAATATACCAATCCTAATCCTGCAATGAGCCTCTAATTTTTCTGAAGACTAATGATTCATACTGGATAGGTCAGTTATGAATTTCAGAGGATTCCCAGGGGCATCTTTATTTTCCCTCTAGGATCAGGTATACCAGGAGCAGTATGAAAAATTAAAATGTTAGCTCTTAGCTTTAGTGAAAGAAAATTAAATGAATAAATATTAACAATTATATTCCCCAAACAGTCCTGTGAGCCAAAGAATTGAAATGTGTTTTATGCAAAGAATAAACACTATAAAATTCTGGTTGATTGGGAGGGTTTTGCTTTTGATGACAAACCATGATGGAGATGCTACAAAAACTAAAGAGATGTGGTCTCTCTACAGAATACTTGGGTACTGGGGTAAACATATTTTCCCATTTTGAAAAGTGGGAAATAACCCTTTTGTTTGTTTGTTTTTCAGTGTTCAATGATTTTTTTAAAAGGCTGTCTAAGTATCTGATGATCAAACTCAAAAGTCTTTCTCTTCTTCAAGGTCCCTCTTAACTTGACTCTCAGCCTGATTTGGGACTACAGCATTAACAACACTGTGGTGCAAGTCATGTACATGATAAATCACAAGTGCAAAGCTTTTCTTCCAGCTGACCCTGTGGAATGCCACAGCATCACAGGATGTTAGGGTTGGAAGGGATCTCCATAGATCACAGAATTAACCAGGTTGGAAGAGACCTTCAAAATCATTCAGTCCAACCTAACACCTTCTGATTAACTGAACCATGACACTAAGTGCCTCATGCAGCCTCCTTTTAAACACCTCCAGAGATGGTGACTCCATCACCTCCTAAGGCAGTCCATTCCAATGCCAATCACTCTTGTTGGGAAGAACTTCTTCCTAACATCCAGCTGAACCTGCCCTGGTGCAGCTTGAGACTGCGTCCTCTTGTTCTGCCCCTGGGTGCCTGGCAGAAGAGCCCAACCCCACCTGGCTACAACCTCCCTTCAGGTTATTGTAGACAGCAATGAGGTCTGCCCTGAGCCTCCTCTTCTGCAGGCTGAACGACCCCAGCTCCCTCATACACTCCTCGTAGGGCTGTGCTCCAGCCCACTCATCATCGAGTCCAGCCCCCCCTGACAGGGCAGGACCACAGTATCTAGTGCACCTCACACAGCAACTCATCCAGACAGGTGTTGAAAGTCTCCAGAGAAGAAGACTCAAGGATGGCACAGCAAATTCGACCATAGTGATTTTTAGCCACTAAAGTCTAAATGTTACCTTGTAAACCACCAACAAAAAACAGTCAGAAGTGAGTAACATCTGATTCTCTCTCCCGCTTTGGTGGTCTGTGGGGAATCGGAGGGAGAGTTGCCTGATGGGAGCTTCATTAGTTTTTATCTTCCCAGTTGATTCATCATTAATTGCTTAATGAACTTTATAATAGAGACTTTATAGCTGAAAAACAAACATGCTATCAAACAAATGAGGGATGCATTCATAAGGTTACAAACACTACACTTCAGAGTTCCTAAAGAGTAAAGGCATGTGAAGATTATCATAGAATGGTAAGGTTGGAAGGGACCTCAAGGATCATCTAGTTCCAACCCCCTGCCATAGGCAGGGACACCTCCCACTAGTACAGCTCTCTAAAGGCCTCATCCAACCTGGCCTTGAACACCTCCAGGGAGGGAGCAGCCACAACCTCCCTGGGCAACCTGTGTCAGTGTCTCACCACCCTCACTGGAAAGAAATTCCTCCTACCATCCAGTCTAAATCTCCCCTCTGCCACTTCAAACCCATTGCCTCTTGTCCTGTCATTACAAGACCTTGTCAATAGTCCCTCCCCAGCCTTCCTGTAGGCCCCCTTCAGATACTGGAAGGCTACTATCAGGTCCCCTCGAAGCCTTCTCTTCTGCAGGCTGCAGAGCCCCAACTCTCTCAGCCTGTCCTCAGAGCAGAGCTGCTGCAGCCCGCTGATCATCCTCGTGACCCTCCTCTGGACCCGCTCCAACACTTCCATGTCCTTCCTGTGCTGAGGGTTCCAGAACTGCACACAGTACTCCAGGTGGGGTCTGAGGAGAGCAGAGTAAAGGGGCAGAATCCCCTCCCTTGCCCTGCTGCCCACACTGCTCTTGATGCAGTCTAGGACTCGGTTGCTGTCTGAGCTGCATGTGCACACTGCAGGCTCAGGTTGAGCTTTTCATCAACATGACCACTAGAAAGATTTTCATTATGACCACTAGAAAGATTTTCTGACCATCTCTCTTGTTTTTCAAGGCTTAAAATGTTTGTTTGCTTTTTTCTCTCCCCCCCTTCTTGATGAAGACAAGAAAGTCAGTTTCACACTTGTCTGAGGTAATTTCCTACTCAATTTTACTTTCATAGCATCCTGTCTGAATTTCAAATGCTTAAGCAGAACTCCAGTAATCACCAGTGATAACACATGATCTGTCTAACCTGAATAGATAGGTTAGATTAAGATCACATCCAATAAGAGTTAATATCCCTCTAACAAAGGAACTGCAATCATTTTGTGTCTTCGTGTGGGTGCTTAGCTCTGAAGCAGTGATAGCTTCTCCACAGAAAAACCTTTCCAAACTGTAACTTTCTGTGAGGCAATAATGGCCCTCCATTGTTTCTTCACCTTAAATATACCAATCTCCATCTTGCAAACTGATGTATGGAGATATCCTGTCCTGCTTTTGAAGAGCTCTTCAGAGCTCTACGTGAGGGCAGGGCTCCGTCAGCCTGCAGACATCCATTAGCAAGATTTAGCAGTTCAGAAATACAACTGCTTTCCCTTCCTCATTTGCACAAGGATTTGCCACACTTTATTTTGACTCTCAGTCCATACTTACAATGCTAAGGGAGGTACAGCTCTATTTAAGACAAACCCAAGTCAGTGCCACATCATTTATGTCTTTAGCTTCTCATTGCACTGAGGGCAGGCAGAGCAGCTGCAGACACTATGGGCTGGATCAGCACCATGTGCTTGGAAGAATGGTTTGCCACAACCACTTGGCAGGTAGCACTTACCCTAGGAGACAGTTTAAGCTGTGGTGTGAAAAATGAGCAAAATGCAGAGATCTAAGTACAGTTGCCCTGGGACTACAGGTAGCTACCATCTGCATCCAACTCATTCGAGTACAAATGAATCATTTCTCCATTCCAGAGATGGGTCCAAAAGATAGAAGGAGAACAGGTGTGGGCTTGGCTTTTTACTCAAGTATTTCCCACCATATTTAGTTTTGAGACAGTCACTCAGTTCCATATTAAAGCATCTAAGCTTTTCTCTCTTGGCAGTAGCCTATAAAGAGTGCTCTTCTGCCTAAGCAGGACCTTCATGAAGGTGATAGAGGATGCAGAGACCCTTACTCCCCCATCTGACAGTATGAGCAACTCCTGGCCTTAGTAACAGACAAAGTTCACCCAGAAAATCTGCCTGGGAGACCCTAAGGAGGTCACCTTTCAAAATGCAGGGCTTGTGCCAGCAGCTCCAGGGAGTTTTGACCAGTACTTAGAGGTGCTGCCTTTTCCTTCCCTGTACTTCACAATGCAGTTCTGGTGAGAGCTATCTCACTGCTTACAAGTAGTGCCCCTGCCCATGGCAGGAGGGTTGGAACTAGATGATCCTTGAGGTCCCTTCCAACCCTGACAGTTCTATGATTCTATGAAAAAAAAACAAATAGGAGGCACAGGCTGACTTTATAAATTCCTTCTGAAGCACAGGCACTCACTCACCAGCTTTGCCTTCCCCACACACCTGCACACAGCTGCAGGGAAGCACGTGCCACCATAAAACCCCTGCTTCTTTGTTGCCAAGATTTGCTTGGCATCATCATTCCCTTGTGTGATGCTTTCGTGCCACGCAGCTTCAGGTCTGAAATAAAGCGTTAAATGAATTTGGATGCGTTTTGTTTGTTTGCAACTTCACCAGATAAAATATTCTCATTTCTCAGGCATTCTAGAAGAAGGGTTGCTCCAAAGGCTGAGGCAAAGCAGAAACATTAATTTTAAATCATTGTGCTTGTTTCTTTTCTTTTTTTAATCATAATTTCTTTCCTGAAGGATGACGTTTGCAAGAAGGCATTGAGCACTGATTATCGGCAGCAATCAGTGTGCTAATGAGCCTGATTTGTTAGCCTCCTTTGCTTTATAGCAGACATATTCTACTGGCATGTTGGCACAAACTTCTCTTGAAGAAACCAGCACCAAATATTGACAAGGACATAACTGCAATAAACACCTCTTTTTGCAGGCAATATAGGACTCTAAACACATGATGGCATTAGACATTAAGAGTGAAATCCTGGCTGTGTCAAGGTTGAAGGAAGCTTTTCCTTTATCACAGTATCACCAAGGTTGGAAGAGACCTCAAAGCTCATCAAGTCCAACCCGTTCCCACAGCCCTCCAGACCAGACCATGGCACCAAGTGCCACGTCCAAATCCACCTTGAACACCTCCAGGGACGCTGACTCCACCACCTCCCTGGGCAGCACATTCCAGCACTCAATGACTCTCTCAGGCAAGAACTTTCTCCTCACCTCCAGCCTAAACTTCCCCTGGCACAGCTTCAGACTGTGTCCTCTTGTTCTGTCACTGGTTGCCTGAGAGAAGAAAGCAACCTCCTCCTGGCTACATCCACCCTTCAGGTAGTTGTAGACAGCAAGAAGGTCTCCCCTGAGCCTCCTCTTCTCCAGGCTAACCAATCCCAGCTCCCTCAGCCTCTCT
>VWZE01016574.1:84094-98656 GCA_013396675.1 Eubucco bourcierii | reverse complement strand
GCAGGCTGCAGAGCCCCAACTCTCTCAGTCTGTCCTCATAGCAGAGCTGATGCAGCCCTCTGAGCATCTTCGTGGCCCCCTCTGGACCTGCTCAAACACTTCCATGTCCTTCCTGTGCTGGGGTCTCCAAAACTGCACACAGGACTCCAGATGGGGTCTGAGGAGAGCAGAGTAAAGGGGCAGAATCCCCTCCCTTGCCCTGCTGGCCACGCTGCTCTTGATGCAGCCCAGGCAATTATGGTAAATTGCTGTCACAACAGAAGACTTGTCAGGGTCACCAGACGATGTGGAGTTGCAGGCACGCCTGGGGCCGCTAGGAATGGGGTGAAGGATGATGCGAGAGAGGCAACCATTGATACCAATATGATACATCCAAGATGCCCCCTGTATTGCAGCAAATTGCACATACTTATACAGCAATAGAACTGTCTGGCCACACCTTATTCATTCTCTCCTTGGTTACATGCAGCTGCTTCTGAGCCTTCCTCACTCTGATAAGCTCCCAGCCTTCCAGTCCACATAGCTACCTCTGTTATCTCGCCTGATTCCCAACAAGGGTAGCTGTGCTGAGGTCCTCTCCCTTGCTGACAGTTCTTTCCCCTTATCTTTTGTCCTGTTTAGCTCTGAGCTAGTGTAACCAGAGAATAAGACCCAACAAAGACTCCTCTAAGGAACAAAAAACCCAAACACAAAGAGTTAAGGACATATGCTTTCTGAAATGCATGCTTCATTCTATCCTGTGCAGCACCACTTCACAGGGCACCAGATTAATCCAGAGCATCACCTGTTCTGAGCAGGGGACGCAAAGAGAAATTCACCTTTCAATCACTCCTGTGGGTTAATGACACTGAGTAATAGCACATTAGAGAAGTGCCACTTCAGACACCATTCAGGCATGCCAAACAAATAATCTGACAAATGTTTCAACTGCATTTCCCCCCCACACACACCTCCCTGAACAGAAACACCGTTCAGGCTTATTAACTAGTAAATCTGCATCCAGTGCAGTGTGAAGCACAGAGGCTCCATTAGAAGTAGCAATCTATCTCATAAATGTAATATATAACGGTGTTTGCTCTCTTCCAGCGTTGCAAAATAAATAAATAACTAACTGCTCACAGTCTGTAATGTTGTAGTGTGCTTACACTAATTACTTCAATACGCTCCAGTCAAGTTTTTGTTGCAAAGGAATTTCCCCGCTGGTTTAGCGAGAAATGATGTCTGCAGCTACTACCGCTTTGGAGAGCGCCAGTAATTCAGGTAACCTTCCCCAACTGTTCGCTGCACTCACTTCATTTTCCCTATTAAATGCTTCCCTTGCAAAAGCAGTGTATCTATATCTGCTCTTTGTGTCTTGTTGCTGCAGCCCTGCTTTTACAGATGTTATTTGAGCATGCGGAAGAGTAGAGCTACAGGCGCTGATTGCTCACTTAGTCTAAAATCAATAAGAGATGAACAGGATTTCTCTTCTTATTTCCAGCACATTGATAACCAAATGGGGAAAAGGGCAACTAAAAAAGAAAAACTGCTCCCCAAAGCCTTCATTCAAACTTGCAAATAAATTCACTGGAGTGCTTTCACTGCCTTTAAATATCGATCTTAGCGGAACGTTAAAAAACGAGAACGTTGCTAAAATGGCAGATTAAAAGCAAACTTCTCAGCAGGTTCACCCAAACCCATTTCTAACAGCAAGCTCCTGCATGAAAATTAAAAGCACTGTTCCCTCCCAGAAAACAGAAACAATGCTGTGTTATCCATATGTTGGTTCAACTCATATTGTCTCTTAGCAGTTGGCATTTGGAAAAACTATCTGTAGACATTTCCTTTGTTGGCTAAAGCTATACACATCTTCCTTCACCTCACTTGAGCCAGCAGTGTGCCCAGGTGGCCAAGAAGGCCAATGGCATCCTGGTCTGCATCAGCAATAGTGTGGCCAGCAGGAGCAGGGAGGTCATTCTCCCCCTGGACTCTGCACTGCTTAGGCCACACCTTGAGTGCTGTGTCCAGTTCTGGGTCCCTCCATTGAAGAAGGACATTGAGGTGCTTGAGCGTGTCCAGAGAAGGGCACCAAGGCTGGGGAGAGGCCTGGAGCACAGCCCTATGGAGAGATGCTGAGGGAGCTGGGATTGGTTAGCCTGGAGAAGAGGAGGCTCAGGGGAGACCTTCTTGCTGTCTACAACTACCTGAAGGGTGGTTGTAGCCAGGAGGAGGTTGCTTTCTTCTCTCAGGCAAGCAGCACCAGAACAAGAGGACACAGTCTCAGACTGTGCCAGGGGAAGTTCAGGCTTGAGGTGAGGAGAAAGTTGTTGCCTGAGAGAGTCATTGAGTGCTGGAATGGGCTGCCCAGGGAGGTGGTGGAGTCACCGTCCCTGGAAGTGTTCAAGGCGCGTTTGGACGTGGCACTTGGTGCCATGGTCTGGTCTTGAGGGCTGTGGTATTGGGTTGGACTTGATGAGCTTTGAAGTCCCTTCCAACCTTGGTGACACTGGGATACTGTGATACTTGTTAGCTTCAGTCCTATGGATCTTGATCACAGAATCATAGAATGGGCTGGGCTGGAAGGGCCTCCAGAGGTCATCTAGTCCAACCTCTGCTACAGTCAGCAGGTGCATCCTCAACTACATCAGGGGATGCACAGTGATTTAATCTATTTTTTCCCATATAACAATGAGGAGAGAGGAGGTAATTGTTTCAATTTTGCCTGTTTGTGGCTATTTCTAGCCAGGAATCACTCCCCTTTTGCATGGTAAGCTTCCCTTTAAAAATGTTGTCAAGGAACATTGTCTGTAGAAGTATCATGAGATGAAAAGCATTAAGCACTCCTCAGGCTTGAAGGTGAAACCTTCCGTGTTACAGTTTGCATCCACTGTTCACTCCCCTTAAGGACCAGGGCACACAGTTTACCACCATTTATAACAAAAGGTGGTGAAGAATCAGCTTTCTGCCCTTTTGTTGCTCAAACTCTGGCTTTCTTCAGAGCTTCTGTTTGTGAATGTGTCTGCAATGAACAACTTCAGGGGACCACCAGCCTGCCCAGTCACCTTTACCTTTTCTTTGAGGTTGAATTCAGAATTTCAAAGGTTCAGTTTGCCATTCTGGATTCCCCCCTCTGCGCTGTGCTGCTTCATTTCAGGATGTCAGAGGTGAGAGGTATGTTCTTGTTCTCTTGGCCTCAGGTTAAGGTAACCTGAACCTTTTTATTTTCTTTTTAACCTCATGTTTCATTTTGCATCCATTTTACAGTGCTATGCAGAGCAGTAAAGAGGATCTGCCACAGGGGTATAACACTGCCATGCTCTCTCCAGATGACTTCAGGAAGGAAGGTAGGGAGTTGTAGGGAGAAGTAGGGAGGTGTAGGAGGTTCTTCTCCCCCTCTGGTCTGACCTGGTGAGACCACACCTGCAATACTGTGTCAAAATTTGGGCTCCCCAATTCAGGAGAGACAGGGACCTGCTGGAGAGTCCGATACAGAGCCACGAGGATGACTGAGGGACTTAAGCATCTCCCCTATGGAGAGAGACTGAGAGCCCTGGGGCTGTTTAGCCTGAAAAAGAGAAGGCTGAGAGGGGATCTGAGCAATGTATAAAAATAGTTGAGGGGTGGGTGTCAAGTGGATGTGGACAATCTCTTTTTGGTGGTGCACAGCACCAAATAAGACAAGGAGCACAGCACCAATAAGACAAGGAGCAATGGATACAAACTGAAACAGAGAAGGTTTCAGCTCAATAGGAGGAGAAACTTCTTTACAGAGAAGGTGACAGAGCCCTGGAGCTGACCAAAGAAGACAAGGAGCACAGCACCAATAAGCCAAGGAGCAATGGATACAAACTGGAACTGAGAAGGTTTCAGCTCAACAAGAGGAGAAACTACAGTGAAGGTGACAGAACCCTGGAGCAGGCTGCTCAGGGAGGTTGTGGAGTCACCTTCTCTGAAGACTTTCAAAACCCACCTGGATGCATTCCTGTGCAGACTACCCTGGGTAATCAATCCTGCTTTGGCAGGGGAGTTGGACAGTCCAACTCTAGACAGAACTCTGGAGGTGCCTTCCAAGCTCTAAGGTTCTGTGATGGTGTGATTTCAGGTTTGCATTGCTAGGTAATCAAATATTTACTTTTATTGTTAGTTATACTGAATGGCTCCCAAACTATTTCCTTTAGAAATGTCTCCAGTGCCTGCATTGGTTACAGTTCCTAAATAACCTAGATTTTAATGACACTGCAGGGTATTTAACAAGAAAATAGTGTGGCAGTTATGGGATGGCAAGCAAAGATGTTATCAATCAGGTCAGAATCTGTGCTTGAACGCGATGTAGCAGGGCTCAGGAGATTTGAGTGCCAGCATTTCTGTGGAGACCTGAGAGACTACAGGCAAATGTGCTAATTTTTCAGTCAGCCTCTTCTGTGGAAGAAGGATGAGAGTACTCCCTTTTCTCCAGCCTTCTTGCCTGCTCAGCCAAAGCAGGCTCCTTCCTGCTGGAACAGAAAGAACAGGAGAAGAGGAGACTCAGGGCAGACGTCATTGCTCTCTACAACTACTTGAAAGGAGGTTGTAGTCAGGCCAGGGGTTACAGGGTCACAGACTCAATCAGGTTGGAAAAGACCTGCAAGATCATCAAGTCCAACCAATCACCCAACACCTTCCAATTTACTAAACCATGGCACTAAGTGCCATACACAGTCTCTTTTTAAACAGTTCCAGGGACTGTGAATCCACCACCTCCCCAGGCAGCCCATTCCAATGCCAATCACTCTTTCTGTGAAGAACTTCATCCTAACATCCAGCCTAAACCTGCCCTGGCACAGCTCGAGACTGTGTCCCCTCATTCTGTCACTGGTTGCCTGAGAGAAGAGACCAACCCCCACCAGGCTACAACCTCCTTTCAGGTAGTTGTAGAGAGCAGTAAGGTCCACCCTGAGCGTCCTCTTCTCCAGGCTAAAATTTTGCTGAGCTCTGCAGGAGCAAAGCTCAGCAGACTGGCACCAACCAGCTGATAGGGTTGGTCTCTTCTGCCAGGCAATCAGTGACAGAACAAGAGGACGCAGTCTTAAGCTATGCCAGGGCAGGTTTAGGCTGGATGTTAAGAAGATCCTGGGTAGGCACAATCCCAAGCACAAATACAGGCTGGGTGGGGAATGGCTGAGAGGAGCCCTGAGGAAAAGGACCTGGGAGTCTGGGTTGATGAAAAGCTCAACATGAGCCTGCAGTGTGAGTGCAGCCCAGACAGCCAACCAAGTGCTGGGCTGCAGCAAGAGCAGTGTGGGCAGCAGGGCAAGGGAGGGGATTCTGCCCCATTACTCTGCTCTCCTCAGACCCCACCTGGAGTCCTGTGTGCAGTTTTGGAGACCCCAGCACAGGAAGGACATGGAAGTGTTTGAGCAGGTCCAGAGGGGGCCACGAAGATGCTCAGAGGGCTGCATCAGCTCTGCTATGAGGACAGACTGAGAGAGTTGGGGCTCCGCAGCCTGCAGAAGAGAAGGCTTCCAGGAGACCTTAGAGTAGCCTTCCAGTATCTGAAGGGGGCCTACAGGAAGGCTGGGGAAGGATTATTTACAAGGTCTTGCAATGACAGGACAAGGGGCAGTGGGTTTGAACTGGCAGAGGGGAGATTTAGACTGGATGTTAGGAGGAAGTTGTTTGCAGTGAGGGTGGTGAGACACTGGCACAGGTTGCCCAGAGAGGTTGTGGCTGCTCCCTCCCTGGAGGTGTTCAAGGCCAGGTTGGATGAGGCCTGGAGTGGGCTGTACTAGTGGGAGGTGTCCCTGCCTATGGCAGGGAGTTGGATGATCCTTGATGTCCCTTCCAACCTTTCCATTCTATGATAAGAAGTTCTTCACAAGAAGAGTGATTGGCATTGGAATGGGCTGCCCTGAGAGGCGGCACCATCCTCGGAGGTGTTTAAACGAAGGCTGGATGAGGCACTAAGTGGTTTAGCTAATCAGAAGGTGTTAGGTGATAGGTTGGACTCAATGATCTCTTTTCCAACCTGGCTAATTCTGTGGTTCTGTGAACAGCCATGGCATGTGCAGAAGCCCAACCTACCAAGACCACATCTTGCACCAGCACCTTAGGCACTGCACCGCCATAGAGCAATTCTGCCGCTACAAAATATTCAATTACAGTTACAACAGAGGACTGTAGTTACAACTAATTTAGGATTTAGTTCAATGGGCAGTGAGCTCCTTCAATTTGCAGTTCACAGTAGTCCACATATTGCTATGTATAGCAAGGCACTGGAAGCCTTGCTTTTCCTTGAACGAGGCACATTGTTTTACATACATTACATCCAGAGACTTCACAACAGAGAGCAATTAGGAGAACAAATAAACTGCAGTAATGAACCATATATGGAAGAAAAGGAGAAATGTCACCACCAGCCTTCAAACATATGGCTCTCCAAGGTCCTCCTTGTACCATGCAACTTCCACTGCTCCATCAGGCCCAGATGCCTGCTTATTTTGGAGGAAAATTTGCTTAGAAAATGCCTCATGGCCAGCATGATTTCATACCTCATTAGTGTTGTCCTGATGCAAGTAATAAAAATAAAAGTCCTGGAAGCCAGCAATTCTGTACACGGGCAGAAGCTGTCTGCTTATTAGATGCTTAAGGAAGGTAATGAAAACTGAAGGAGAATAACATGGCAAGTGGCAGGACACAAGTAACTACCAAGGGAGGGGGACTAGTGTGGGATTTGCAGTTTAAGAGAGTGTTGAAGTGTGTCCAGAGAAGGGCCACGAGGATGGTCAGAGGGTTGGGGGACAGGCTGAGAGAGTTGGGGTTGTGCAGCCTGGGGACGAGAAGGCTCTAAGGAGATTATTGTAGCCTTTCGGTATCTGAAGGGGGCTACAAGAAGTCTGAGGAGGGGCTTTTTAGGATGTCAGGCAGTGATAGGACTGGGGGGAATGGAACAAAACTAAAAGTGGATAGATCAAGATTGGATGTTAGGAAGAAGTTGTTCACCATGAGGGTAGTGAGACACTGGAACAGGTTGTTCCAGGAGGTGGTGGAAGCCTCATCCCTGGAGGTTTTTAAGGCCAGGCTGGATGTAGCTCTGGGTAACCTGATCTAGCGTGAGGTGTCCCTGCCCACGGCAGTGAGGCTGGAGCTAAATGATGCTTGAGGTCCTTTCCAGCTCTAACAATTCTATGATTGCGTCTCCATAGAGAAGGAAGAGCAGAGGAAAATCAAAAGCAAGAAGTCTAACGAACCTACCACAACCACTACTGCCTGACAAGGATGCCACCACCCTGCCCTACTATCACACCCTTGCTTCCCACAGCTCCACACTTCTTAGGACTACTTAACACAACCAGCATTGCCTTGATTATCCTGGAATTTCATTACACAGGAAAATGAAAGCTGACCATTCAACAAAACCATTAAAAGCAAACATTTCAAACCTGTTCAAGGCCAGGTTAGGGGAGGCCTTGAGTAACCTGTGCTAGTGGGAGGTGTCCCTGCCTATGGCAGGGGGTTGGAACTAGATAATCCTTGAGGTCCCTTCCAACCTTACCATTCTATGATTCTATAACATCACCATAAAAATATCCAGCAAGGATTTCATTATGCAAAGGGCTTGTGCCAGAATGACCTTTAGCACACCGTGCAGCACGTTAGGGTTGGCAGTGTCCCGTTGTCATGCCCTGTGCAAGAAGAGGGTGTCTTCAGGCAGTCCAAGTGTGCTTCCCAGGACATTGTCAAAGCTCAGGCACTCCCCACTGCCAACTGTTGCCAGTCTACTGCAGAAAGCAAACACTCAGGCCTCCCTTGGATGTGTCAGGACACCTGCTAGCAAGCAAGTCTGGCTCCATCAAGCATAAGATGACAGCAGCCTTACAGTTGGCACATAACTCACCCTCACCACTTTCTCTTGTATTTGGCAGCTGATCTCCTGTGGAGGTGGCTGAAAGGGGCATCAACGGTTTTTGTCAGTCCACTTTGTTTAGCAGCTAGCAAAATCAAACCAATGTCTCTGCCACTGTCTTCCCCCTCTCCTGTGTAGGTTTTTCCCATAGTTCACCTCATCATCACCATGGGCCTTGTTGTGATTTATCACCAGGATCAGAATGCTGCTGCTTCATGGGGGCAATAAGGAAAAGTGTAATTCCAGCAAGTTTGCTTTTCGGCGTGTTCTTGCCGAAGGTGACAGCTACATCCACGCTACCCTTACACATAACTCACACCCCAGTGTTGCCAGAAGGAACAGAGAGAAAAAAATACTTCAAGGGTGTGCTGGTTTGAGGCTAATTGGAATATTTTAATAGAGAAAATTTTATTATAGGCTGTGAAAGGAAAACAATGGTGATGTCTACTTCACTCATAGGCTTGCTGAGATGTTTAAGAATAAGAATACAAAACAAAGGTAAGACACTTGGGCACAGACACTCTGGGACTGTCTAGCAGCTTCTGGCCTTCTCCTCTCTGCCAAGTAACCTCACTAACCACTTTCCTTCTAACCCCCCTGGCTGATCCTCCAAACTCACCTTGCATGTAAGGCAAACCTTGGGGTAAGGTACAGGGGTGGGGAGAAGGTGGAAGGGTGGTTGGGAGCCCCTCCTGGGGTCTCTGATTTCTGGGAGGGGAGTTGCGTTTCTGTATTCCCTTTAACTTGTATGTGCCTGTAACTATTCCTGTCTATAGTGTATATCTCTGCTTGTACATTGTGCTGAGCTGTAAATAGAGCTTCAGTCCTTAACATCCAGTTGGCTGGGGGATTTTACAAAGTGGGGGAGGGGGGGTGGGGAACTCCCAAACCATCACAAAGGGAAAAAGAAAAAAAGGAAAAAAAGAAAAAGAAAAAAAGAAAAAGAAAAAAAAAAGGGGGGGGTCTTTTGCCCTTCTCTAACTCTTTCTTTCTTTCTTCCCTCTGTGTCGTGTCTTCAGCTCCTGCTGCAGCTGGAGCCCAGAAGCCATCTGCAGAGACCATACAAGCTACTGCAAAATCTCTAGCCACAAAAGAAGGATGATCTAGAGGCTGTGGGTCCTCACACAGCAGAAAGGCAAGGCAGGGTTGTAAGGGTATGCATGCAGGAGACAGTAGAGGGGGTTGGTCCCTCCCTACTCCAGGCTGAGTGCGGCTCCCCGTCTCAGCTAGAGCATCTCAGGTCTGGCATCTGGGTCACTACTTAGTGACCCAGGAAATGCTAAAAATAAATCTGGCAGGAGCAGATGGGCAGGGAAAAGAAAATAAAGCCTTTAAGAAATCGATTCAAGAAGGTCACTTTTTTTAATGCTCACTACAAAGGTTATGGAATAAATGATATTGAGCTCCGGTCAGTCCTAACACAAGAGCTGTCCTGTAGCAGCATGCAAAATACAGAGGTACTAAAAATTCCTACATTTATATAGGTGGCTGTAGATCTTGTCAATACATAACATTTCATGTTTTTATAAAAGCAAGTTCCAAAGCAAATGTAACTCTTCAGAGCCATCATTACTGAGAGTTTCACTGGCAGGCCTGCTAACTCTTCTGGTAAGCAGCAGGTCCACTCTTGACTCGTTCTTCAGAGGCTAGTAAGATTTATTTTAGTGCCTGAAACCAGGGTGAAGTACATTTTCCTTTGGTTTCTGCATGCATTTACTGTACAGCAAAGTTGCTCTTCTGTTTTATTTTGACTTTCTCACCCTTGTATCCACCTCAGGCAGCAGTTTCACCTGTGGTCAAGAGGGTGCTTTACTAACCAGTGTCTTCAAGGTCCTGCAACAACAGGACAAGGGGCAACGGGTTTGAACTGGCAGAGGGGAGATTTAGACTGGATGTTAGGAGGAAGTTCTTTACAGTGAGGGTGGTGAGGCACTGGAACAGGTTGCCCAGGGAGGTCGTGGATGCTCCCTCCCTGGAGGTGTTCAAGGCCAGGTTGGAGGAGGCCTTGAGTGCCCTGTACTAGTGGGAGGTGTCCCTACCTATGACAGGGGTTTGGAACTAGATGATCCTTGAGGTCCCTTCCAACCTTACCATTCTATGATTCTATGATTCAGGAGGATGCCTGTTTTTTTTCTGCCACCTTTGCAATTCAATGAATGCAATGAAGCCACAGTCTTTGCATGTGGCCTCTAAAGACAACAGTGAGAGAAACAATCACAGAATCACAGAAATATTCACGTTGGAGAAGACCCCCAGGATCATCACTCCAACTGACATCCCTACTCTACAAAGTTCACCCTTAAACCATATCCTCAAGCACCCACATCCAGATGACCTTAAAACACAGCCAGGGTTGGTGACTTCACCTCCCTGGGCAGTTCATTCTAATGCCTGACCACACTTGCTGGGAAAAAAAATGTTTTCTAGTGTCCAGTCTAAACCCAGCCAGTCGCAGCTTGAGGCCATTCCCTCTTGTTCTACCTGTCCTTCTATTTACCTGTGAGAAGAGACCAGCAGAAGACTTTTAAGAAATGTTTTCACAAGGAAACTCACATTTTCTACCCCAAGGTACCCATCAGGCTGTGTGGGTGAGGGTGGAAGGTAAGAGATAAGGGAGAGCTCTCTGATTTAGGAACTTCTACAGCAGCACTCTTTTGCCATTTCAACAGAATGTGGGAAACAACCAACTCAAGCCAAGCAAGAAATAGCATCACAGCATGCCAGTAAGGATGTTACCCCTTACACTGGGTCCTTGAGCTAGCTCTACAATGCTGGGATGAAAAATATCAAGACCTTTTTTTTTGGGGTGATGCAACACTGTGGAGAGGTTGCTGCTGGTCTCTTCTCACAGGTAAACAGTGATAGAACAAGAGGGAATGGCCTCAAGCTGCCACTAAGTGGGTTTAGACTGGACATTAGGAAGGTTTTTCCCAGCAAGAGTGGTCAGCATATGCTGCCCAGGGAGGTGGTGGAGTCACCAACCCTGGCTGTGTTTAAAGGTCATTTGGATGTGGTGCTTGGGGATATGGTTTAGGGTGAACCTTGTAGAGTAGGGTTAATGGTTGGACTTGGTGATCCTGAAGGGCTTTTCCAACTGGAATATTTCTATGATTCCGTGATTGCACTGAGACACTGCAGGAAGACTGAGGCACTGAAACATTTTAAAGGCTTAAATGGATCCTCAACTCCTTATTTAAAGCTTCAGGGATGCTGCACCACCTTTTTTTTTTTTTTTTTTTCTTTTTTTTTGACAAGCCAGATACTCTAAAGAAAATCAGTCTAAAGGTCTAAACTGAATTTTCCTCCCCAAAGCATACAGTTCTGCATGGGCAAATTTCTGCACAAGCAAGTACAGAAGGAATATGTCAGTAGGTAAACAAGATCAAACCAGCCCCAGGCTGTTTCTCTGCACTGAAGCTGGATCCAGTCAGTTAAAAACACTTTGGAATAACTGACATCCATAATTCTGCCCCACTTCCATCACAGCAGGCATTTCAGTTGTGTAAAATTTATATTCTACTTACATGCAGTACTATCCTATTACTGAAGTGTCTCTGGTGGAAGTTCTTAAGGAAAGAAGCAAAAATTCATTAACTCACTGCCACTAGCCTACGTTAGGGAAAACCAGGTATCTTCAGGGAAAAGAACTTTCCCAAGGCAGATGAAATACAACATTTACAGATACAAACACAACATGCACTGTGTGCAGTTCTGGAGCCCCCAGCACAGGAAGGACATGGAACTTTTGAAGCGGGTCCAGAGGAGGCCACAAAGATCCTCAGAGGGCTGCAGCAGCTCTGCTATAAGGACAGGCTACAAGAGTTTGGGCTCTGCAGCTTGGAGAAGAGAATGCCTCCAGAAGACCTTAGAGTAGCCTTCCAGTATCTGAAGGGGCCTACAGGAAGGCTGGGGAGGGACTATTGACAAGGTCTTGTAATGACAGGACAAGGGGTAATGGGTTTGAACTGGTAGAGGGGAGATTTAGACTGGATGTCAGGAGGAAGTTGTTTGCAGTGAGGGTGGTGAGGCAATGGCACAGGTTGCCCAGGGAGGTTGTGTTTGCTCCCTCCCTGGAGGTGTTCAAGGCCAGGTTGGAGGAGGTCTTGAGTGCCCTGTACTAGTGGGAGGTGTCCCTGCCTATGGCAGGGGGTTGGAACTAGATGATCCTTGAGGTCCCTTCCAACCTTACCATTCTATGATTCTGTGATTTTCTTTCCAAATCTATATGCATATCTCTATAAATGCATACACACACAGAGGAGAGAGACAGGGAAAATACAGATCAAACAACATTCATTTCAGAGAAAGCAGCAACAAGAACATGGAGACTTTTACCCTAAAGCACTTCTTTGTGTAATAGACAGCGTTTGTCTATTAATGAGGCTCAGGAGGGTTAAACCAGACCAGAAGGCCTCAGACATGAGTATCAGTACATTTCTTAACATCATCAGTTGCTTAATGTTGCACTGCCAGCATGGTGTTTGCTTTGCACATTATGGTTTTGCCACAGAATGAAGAGCCACAGCAGATTTTTGAGATCACGAGAGGGCACGTGAGCAAATGAGCCAGAGAGACAGCCCCGCGATGTCTCTCCTGATCTTACACACTGGCAGCCTCTTCTGCTTGCTACTCTCCATTTGATGAGCAGCACAATGCTTGTTAATAAGCACTAATGAGTACAGGCTTATCAAAGAACTCAAAATGGAAAGTTTTAGCTTCTGAATAATGACATCTCTCAAGCAAGTGAAGACAAAACTCACTTGCATGGGTAGCAGTAAGTGCTCCTCGCTGACTTCAGTAGGAACAGCTTTGGTTCACTTGAGGTTTCCTGTGCACTCTGTGAACCACATAGCAGGAAACAGAAACGATGCTTTGGAGTGAGTTGCTTGGGTTGAAGAGCCTCAGGCATGTACAGGGACATTACTGGCATCCTGGCCTACATCAGGAAAAGTGTGGCCAGCAGGAGCAGGGAGCTCATTCTCCCCCTGGACTCTGCACTGGTTAGGCCACACCTTGAGTCCTGTGTCCAGTGCTGGGCCCCGCAGTTTAAGAAGGACATTGAGGTGCTTGAGGGTGTCCAGAGAAGGGCAACAAGGCTGGGGAGAGGCCTCGAACACAGCTCTATGAAGAGAGGCTGAGGGAGCTGGGATTGGTTAGCCTGGAGAAGAGGAGGCTCAGGGGAGACCTTCTTGCTGTCTACAACTACCTGAAGGGTGGATGTAGCCAGGAGGAGGTTGCTTTCTTCTCTCAGGCAAGCAGCACCAGAACAAGAGGACACAGTCTCAAGCTGTGCCAGGGCAAGTTTAGGCTGGAGGTGAGGAGAAAGTTGTTGCCTGAGAGAGTCATTGAGTGCTGGAATGGGCTGCCCAGGGAGGTGGTGGAGTCAGCGTCCCTGGAGGTGTTCAAGGCGGGTTTGGACGTGGCACTTGGTGCCATGGTCTGGTCTTGAGGGCTGTGGTATCGGGTTGGACTTGATGAGCTTTGAGGTCTCTTCCAACCTTGGTGATACTGTGATATTACCAGGATAAACCCACAGGCCAAATCCTCAACCAGAGCCCTGCTGGAAAGAGGCAGGCAGTGGCCAGCCATGGGTTCTGCACTCTTTGTATCATCTTATGCTTTTTACCTGCTTTGTTTGCATTGCTGTAAGACCACTGTAGTCAAAAGAAAATTTAAAGAGACACAGTTTCTCCTGCATCAGATAAACTGTAAAGTCAAAATTCCTTAGAATGTGTATTCAGCATCAATTTCCTTTTCAAAGGCATGGTCCAGTGCACATGCCTGACTTTGGGAACACTTCAGAACGGTTGTTATTTCTCCATACCTACATAAGAGCTCCTTAATTTCCCAGCTCCCCCACTCACAGCCTGCTGTATTTTCAGGACACCCTTCGAAGGACAGGGCCTTTCTCCATACAACAGGCCAGAAAACATTCCTCTTGCCATCCTTCTACCAAGGTCAAAATGCCCAATATTGCCAGCCCAGAAATTCCAGGAACCCTTTAGTTTGCTGTCTTGCCTGCTCTCTGAGCACAGTCATAGTGCCCAAACTCTGTACAATCCCTGAGACAGGACATGCTAAAGATGCAATGACCTGTGGTGATCCCAAACTAATTAGTCTGGAAAACATCTTCATTTGTGCAATCACTCAATCCATTACAAAAATGAATGTTTCTGTGATAACATTATTACATACACCTGATGGCCGATTCATCTCAATCCTAAAGTGAACTTACCAGCTCCTAAACACCAAGCTCTCCTCACTACCTTTAAGTCATGTAGAAGAGGTCACTTCATTGCATCACTTGTTTAGGGAAGGAATGAATGTGATGTCCACTGTTCCAAATGCAGTAAAAGCCAAAATGCAAGAGGCAATTTTAGCCATTTAACAACTATGTGAGCTTGTAGGAGACAGCTCATTTTTACACCTACTGGTTGAATGATTTGAGAAAAATTATTTACTAGGTTGGGATAGATAGAGTGCAAGAGCTTTCTGCTGGCCTGAAATCAAAACCTAATAGCTAATCCTTTTACAATAAATCATGACCAAGCTAGACTTGATTTGTCTTCTTCTCCATAGTTTGTATTGAAGAAGTAAGTACTTATTGATCATAGAAAGGTAAGGTTGGAAGGGACCTCAAGGATCATCTAGTTCCAACCCCCTGCCATAGGCAGGGACACCTCCCACTAGTACAGGGCACT
>VWZE01016574.1:59737-81433 GCA_013396675.1 Eubucco bourcierii | reverse complement strand
CTGGAAGCCTTCTCCAAGGTCTCCTGGAAGCCTTCTCCAAGGTCTCCTGGAAGCCTTCTCTTCTCCAGTCTGCATAGCCCCAACTCTCTCAGCCTGTCCTTATAGTAGAGCTGCTCCAGCCCTCTGATTATCTTTCATCACCCATGTTTGCTAGCCAGTTCAGAAACCTTTTTAATAGCAGCCTTAGGGTGGGATATGCTACAAAAGTTTGGCTGCAAAGAACTTCATGGCACAATCCTGATTTGATGATGGCTAACTCACATTCCACAAGCTTAGTCTAAAGTCTTGTCATTTGTTCTGAACTACTTTGCATTTCTGGGACTCCTGAAATTTTGCAGTGGCATAACTTGACCCAATGTTGCAACTCAATCAAATAGTGTTAATTTCTGAGGAAGGTGTCTTGACGTACAGCGACCCAAAATCATGTCAGGATATCCCTTCAGCAGACATCAACACAGCATGACATGAAACCACAAACAGTGTGATGAAGTTATTCTGTGCACTACCACAAACACAACTACCTCTAGTGGAAAAAAAAAAAAAGAAAAACTGTGAGAGTTATGTCAACTGCAGTGACAAAACAGCCTGCAGTACAAATCCCTGGGATTTCAGCCAAACCAAACAACTAACAGAGACAAGATCACACACTTAGAGATGTAAGAGTGGCAAGAGGGTACTGCTTGGAGTGCTTCTGAGAAGCAGTCATGCTCTGCATGCATTTTTCTGGTGTTAATTTTTGTGCCAGTGAGAGAGTGCTAAGGTCAAGTAAAGTAACTCAATATTATACACTGTGTGCTTTGAAGAGAGGTTGAGGGAGCTGGGATTGGTTAGCCTGGAGAAGAGGAGGCTCAGGGGAGACCTTCTTGCTGTCTACAACTACCTGAAGGGTGGTTGTAGCCAGGAGGAGGTTGCTTTCTTCTCTCAGGCAAGCAGCACCAGAACAAGAGGACACAGTCTCAAGTTGTGCCAGGGGAAGTTTAGGCTGGAGGTGAGGAGAAAGTTCTTGCCTGAGAGAGTCATTGACTGCTGGAATGGGCTGCCCAGGGAGGTGGTGGAGTCAGCGTCCCTGGAGGTGTTCAAGGCAGGTTTGGATGTGGCACTTGGTGCCATGGTCTGGTCTTGAGGGCTGTGGTATCGGGTTGGACTTGATGATCTCTGAGGTCTCTTCCAACCTTGGTGATACTGTAACTACTTGCTGTCCTGCTTTATTATTTCCTCTTTTAAATCATGCCAATGAGTCTTTAATGAGAGCATCCAACCTTTGCAAGACGGGTAGGTAGAGAATGGTAGCTCTCTGAAAACTCACTCAAGCCTGGAACAAAAGCAGATATTTCATAGAATCATAGGATTGGCAGGGCTAGAAGGGACCTCAAGCCTCATCTAGTTCCAAACCCCCTGCCATGGGCAAGGACACCTCATGTTGAACAGGTTGTCCAGAGCCACATCCAGTCTGGTCTTAAAAAAATCTCATGAAATTCAACAGTCAAGTGTAAGGTCCTGCACCTGGGTAGGCACAATCCCAAGCACAAATATAGGCTGAGTGGGGAATGGCTGAGAGCAGCCCTGAGGAAAAGGACCTTGGAGTCTGGGTTGATGAAAAACTCAACATGAGCCTGCAGTGTGAGTGCAGCTCAGACAGCAACTGAGTCCTGGGCTGCATCAAGAGCAGTGTGGGCAGCAGGGCAAGGGAGGGGATTCTACCCCACCTGGAGTCCTGTGTGCAGTTCTGGAGCCCCCAGCACAGGAAGGACATGGAAGTGTTGGAGTGGGTCCAGAGGAGGCCACAAAGATGATCAGAGGGCTGCAGCAGCTCTGCTATGAGGAAAGGCTGAGAGAGTTTGGGCTCTGCAGCCTGGAGAAGAGAAGCTTTCCAGAAGACCTTAGAGTAGCCTTCCAGTATCTGAAGGGGGCCTACAGGAAGGCTGGGGAGGGACTATTGACAAGGGCTTGCAATGACAGGACCAGGGGCAATGGGTCTGAACTGGCAGAGGGGAGATTTAGACTGGATGTTAGGAAGAAGTTGTTTGCAGTGAGGGTGGTGAGGCACTGGCACAGGTTGCCCAGGGAGGCTGGGGTTGCTCCCTCCCTGGAGGTGTTCAAGGCCAGGTTGGAGGAGGCCTTGAGTGAGCTGTGCTAGTGGGAGGTGTCCCTGCCTAGATGATCCTTGAGGTCCCTTCCATCCTTACCATTCTATGATGGGAATTCCACCACCTCCCTGGGCAACCTGTTCCAGTGTCTCACCACCCTTACAGTGAAGAACTTCTTCCTAACAGCCAGTATGAATCTCCCCACTTCTAGTTTTGCTTCATTTCCCTCCCAGTCCTATCACTACCTGACATCCTAAAAAGTCCCTCACCAGCTTTCCTGTACTGGAAGGCCAATTTAAACAGTGAACATTAAAAAGCCTGTTAAATCATCTGATTTGTGCAACCTGAGCCACACCATGTGAGATGCTTCCTCTTCACTGGCCAACTCTGCCTGCCACAGGGATGAAGAGCACAGGGTTCCTTAGAAATGTCAACCTTTGTTTATCAAAGAACTTTGTAAAATTGCTAAAATAACATTTCAGCTACAGTGGCTGCCCTTAGGAACTTGCCAAATAGTTCTGATAACTGAATAGGTGCCTCAGTAGTCCCAGTATTTCAGGAATTTTCCACCCTGAGCAGCGGGAAACACTCAGGCAATGCTCAGGCAGTACACTACCTAATGCCACGCTGGCAGTCTTACATGGAGCACACATTGCAGTTCCTTCCACTGGCATATTCAGCCCTGAGAAAGCATTCTGCATTTATCAGATGGGATATAAAAGCAAAAGTCACTTCCTCAGCAGTGGAATTGCCAAAGCCTGGTTTCCTTTAAATTCCTGCCTTTACATCCTCTCAATCTCCTTCCCTCATCCATTTTGGACTCTGACTATGGGTAAGCACCACACTCTTCCCACTGCAGCTGCTGAGACTGCAGGGGCAGGATGATTGCACCCTTCCCTCTGCACACACATTCTTCATTTCACCAGAACATCACCATGCCACTGATTTTGCCAGAGCTTGGAGAGGTATCTGGTGGGTTTTTTAACAGAATCATAGAATAGTAAGGTTGGAAGGCACCTCAAGGATCATCCAGTTCCAACCCCCTGCCATAGGCAGGGACACCTCCCACTAGTACAGGGCACTCAAGGTCTCATCCAACCTGGCCCTGAACACCTCCAGGGAGGGAGCAGCCACAACCTCCCTGGGCAACCTGTGCCAGTGTCTCACCACACTCACTGCAAGCAACTTCCTCCTGACATCCAGTCTAAATCTCCCCTCTGCCAGTTCAAACCCATTGCCCCTTGTCCTGGCATTGCAAGACCTTGTCAATACTCCCTCCCCAGCCTTCCTGTAGCCCCCTTCAGATACTGGAAGGCTACTCTAAGGTCTCCTGGAAGCCTTCTCTTCTCCAGGCTCAAGAGCCCCAATTCTTAATCTCTTTCTGTTAAAATGGGTTATTTAAATAAAAAATGACAAAGTATCAACCTGCTCAAACAAGTGGGAGTGTCTAGATCTTGATTCTTTAGGATTCCAAACTGATTTCAGAGGAGGAAATTGCAATGTTGGCCCATGAGAAAGCTTGGATGAAAAAAATGCATATAAACAGGCTTGTAAACATGCTTATAAAGGAGTAAACCCCAGTTCTGTTAGAAATGATGATGATTCTGCCACCACTGCTAGTAAGGTCAGCACTTCATGCTGACTCTTCACCTTCACGCTGACCTTTCACGATTGATGTCTTTGAGAAGACAAACATCTGCTTTGTATCTCTTCATCTTTACACCATTTTCCTTGATTATTCTCCAGCAGCACACCACCATGGCTAAGTAAATGCACAATTTGAGGAAAACAAATCAAGAGGAGGGCCATGAAGGCTGGAGCAGCTCTGCTATGAAGACAGGCTACGAGAGTTGGGGCTCTTTAGCCTGGAGAAGAGAAGGTTTCCAGGAGACCTTGGACAAGCTTTCCAGTATCTGAAGGGGCTACAGGAAGGCTCAGGAGTGACTATTTACAAGGTCTTGTATCACAGTATCCCAGTATCACCAAGGTTGGAAGAGACCTCAGAGATCATCAAGTCCAACCCATCACCACAGACCTCAAGACTAGACTATGGCACCAAGTGCNCAAGAAGGTCTCCCCTGAGCCTCCTCTTCTCCAGGCTAACCAATCCCAGCTCCTTCAGCCTCTCTCCACAGGGCTGTGCTCGAGGCCTCTCCCCAGCCTCGGTGCCCTTCTCTGGACACGCTCAAGCACCTCAATGTCCTTCTTAAATTGAGGGGCCCAGAACTGGACACAGTACTCAAGGTGTGGCTAACCAGTGCAGAGTACAGGGGACATAACAGGACAAGGGGCTAATGGGTTTGAACTGGCAGAGGGGAAATTGAAACTGATGTTAGGAAGAAGTTGTTTGCAGGAAAGATGGTGAGACACTGATACAGGTTGCCCAGGGAGGTTGTGGCTGGACCCTCCCTGGAGGGGTTCAAGGCCAGGTTGGACGAGGTCTTGAGTGACCTGTGCTAGTGGGAGGTGTCCCTGCCTATGGCAAGGGATTGGAACTGGATGATCTTTGAGGTCCCTTCGAACCTTACCATTCTATGTTTCCATGACTGCATTGATTAGCTTTACAATGACTTTACAGGCACTCCTCGAATTTTCTCTCTGAGCTGTTCTCATTTACTGGCGCTGCCCTCTGTGCCAGCTGTCCAGTTCCGAGTGCTTCTTGTTGATAATTAAAAGTGACAGTGCTCCTTTTGGTTAAAATTAACAGGTGAAACTTAACAGAAACTGCCTACTCAAGGACTCACACCACTCTCCATTATCAGACTCTAAATTATTAACTTGCCTTAGTTTTATCATGATTAATTATTAAAATTCAGCTGCTTGTCAACATATTCATCACAGAAGCAATAGATCAGCAATGTCTTGTGCTGTACTGGCTGTGCTCTAAACAGTGACCTTTGGGCAGCATTTCACATCTCAAAAGGATTCTTGTGGTGGCACTTTTTACAAAGGATAATAAAAGAAGAATCAGTCACCACTCCACTGGAAACGTAACACAAAACCTACCCTCCCTTTTACCCTACACACCTAACTGAGTTAAGGGAGAAAACGAGAAGCAAAGGCAGCCGGTATGCATTCTGCAGCAGGAGGAGGAAGGAGTTTTCGCCTACTTTTGTTAGCTGTGTTGCCTCAGTACTCTCTCTTTTAGACTCAAGATTTAGAAGGACTGTTCTGACACCGTTGCTTAACTGTAGCAAGGCTCGCCTCTAGTGCCAAGAGGCCACAGTTGAAAATCCTCCCTTCACCGCGTTGTATTCCTGGCACTAAAGACAAAAGACCGTTATCTGAGGAATGTGTGGGCTTTTAATAGCAACGATTACAATTCTGTGCCGTATCTTGCATATTTAACACTTATTGGAAAAGTCAGCTGAATACCACAGATTGCAATCAACATCTTTCACAGATGCCAGGATGGGTTGTGGGGTTTTTTTGGGTTGTTTGGGTTTTTTTTTTCCCCCCCTTTGAACGTTCAGAGCTTTGCAAGTCCATTAGCACAAAGTTAAAGTAAGCCAATCAATGTCACTTAAAGCTGCAGGTCGTCTCGGGTTTTCATAAACAATCTTAAGGCTAATGACAGCTAGGTACCCTTCTGCTCTCATTTTCATTTCATCTCCAGACTTCTTTGAAACATTAGATTTGGCATTTGCAAAGAAATAAACCCACTGCAAGTGCTGATTTTCGGCACGATAGAATAGAAACTACGTTCTCAAAATTCACTAGGAGGCTTCAGGAAAATCCAGGATATTGCAACCTAGATTTATTCTTACATTTTCTAATATCCTTGGATTTACTAAATGATGTGAAAGAAGCCAGGGCAGACAGAACTGTAACTGTTTGGCTTCAAACATCTTTTATTCAAAGGTTAGAAAAAGTCTTGAGCTCAGGTTACATGACCTGGCAATAGTAAATTCAGTTCTGAGCTCAGGTCAGACCCCCTGCCCAGCCTTAGGCATATCACTTAATCTCTCAAATCAGTTTAATTTCTCCTTCCAAATGAAAACAAACCAGCTTGGCTGATATTTCACCTCTTTTAACAATATAGTACACTGGCACAGACTATTATACTAACCTGTTAGAGAGTTAAATAGCTCTTCGGTGCCTTCCATCAACTTACTGCTTTCTGCCTACCTGCAGGGAAAGGCCTGTTTGGAAAACAGAACCTGGGAAACCTAAAGCCCAGGCACAGAACTTCCCATGCTGAAAGGGTCCTTTGCAAGACAGACAGAAAAGCATATTTGCTCCCAAATTTATCAGACACCAGATAACTGGGAGGGGGGGGGGTGGGGGGTGGGGATGCTGCTGAAAGGGTGGTTGAACTCCCTCTGGAAACGTGAGCATGGAGCACTGCAACACTAGGAACACTCAAGCACCCCAGAGCTAGGCAGTTGCACTGCATGGGAAGTAGGAAGGGGGAAATCTCTGCATCCACTGAATTTCTGTTCAGCTATCAAAAGAAATCTCCATCAAGCCTAGTTTGATCCAAATATAAGGTGCTGAGCACAAAGAACTGGGATTATTGGACCAACACCTGAAGACCTGTAAGAAAGAGGAAAACACTACCCCAGCAGACATTAAAGTGACTTAGAGATGCTCTCTCTAGATTCTCCACACCACTTTGGTAAAAGAGCTGAACAGGAAGGCAGAGCCATTTCTGTGACAGTCTTGCCTGAGTCCAAGCCTCTGGGTGTTCAGAGCACCCAGTTCATTCCTCAAAGTGTGCTTTGTGGAATGCTCTGTGTGCTTCCTCAAAGCCTTAACCTAACAACTCTGTGCTTGGGAGGCTCTCATTGCCCTCACGTCTTTATCATAAGCAGCAGGTCAAGTAAGTGCCAGGTTCTTTTCTAGCACACACCAACTCTCCTGCTAATTCTAACTACAGAAATAGTTCTTAAATATCATGGATTTTCTTTGTCTACCACCACTTTCACGCAACCAAGCCACTCTGAGCAAAATAAGCACCGTGCATGGGGTTAATCCAGATGAGTCAGCAGGGCAAGCATCTCCATGTTTTCTCCACTTGGTTCCACTCCTCTTCCAATTTTGATAGAAATTACAGATGGTTGGGCTCCCCCCCCCCCAGGTAAGCCACATAATTGATTAATTTCCTCCTCTTTTCACCTCCTCCTCCACAAAACATGGGGTTTGTTATGGCAAAACTCTGTTTTGAATGCCTTAGTAGTTAACAAACGCTGTCAGCAGGCCACCAGTTGACACAATTGGAAAGCACTGGTGGAGAGTATTCACCATCATTTTCACATCAACCTGTAAATGACCTAATAAAAGCCCAGAGAGAGCTGTTTCAGGGTCGATAAAAGAAATTGTAGCTCTTGTATTTTATAGCAGCTCTTGCTCACCTATCCCATCAAAAGTAATACCTTTCTTTTTCCTAAGGGGTGAGAGATCAAATGCTGACTTCCAAATCATAGGGAAGTGAGATTATTTCAGGTTCTGAAAGGAGTGTAATCAGAAATTGACAACCTGTTTCTTCTTTTGGTGCAAGAGAATGTAAATTTATCCCTCATGCTGGAGGGGAAGGCAGGAAGCAAGGAAAAAGGAGAAGGAAGAACAACAAAATTAAAACAAACCAAAATCAAACCCCAGTCTTTGACAGGACAAGGGGCAATGGGTTTAAACTGGCAGAGGGGAGATTTAGACAGGGTGTTAGGAAGAAGTTCTTTGCAGTGAGGGTGGTGAGACACTGGCACAGGTTGCCCAGGGAGGTTGTGGCTGTTCCCTCCATGGAGGTGTTCAAGGCCAGGTTGGCCGAGGCCTTGAGTGCACTGTAGTAGTGGGAGGTGTCCCTGCCTATGGCAGGGGGTTGGAACTGGATGATCCTTGAGGTCCCTTCCAACCTTCCCATTCTATGATTCTTTGTTCTGGTTGCCAAATTTCCTGGCATCGACCATTAACCTAGGTTACAACAGTCCTTTCACACACCATCCTAGGCTTTGGTGCATGGCATTTACCATCACAGAACCCAATTCTCAGCCTGCTCCACCCTCCTCCCCAGCTCTCCACGTTGCCCCACACTCCACAGAAAGCAATTCCCAGACAGACAGAAGCAAGCACTGCCATTCTGAACCTTTTCATTACTTGTGGTGTAGCACTGGTTTGTAAAACACAGATTAAGCACAGTTATGCTGTGCCTTCCATCAGGCCTGTGTTGTTCCATGTTTATTAAGATTTAAAAGGCAGATCGTGCGGTGAGCTACCAATCCTGCACGACCTGCTAGAATTGGGTAGTGAAACAACACAATCATCATACATCAGCTTCACAATACCTGATTTAGGGCAATTTGTATTCCCTCCTTCTGTGCAAACAGAATGTCACTTGCTGCACCGTCAAACTTTATTTTAGGAGCTAAAAGGTGGGTTTATTATTCATAAAGCTAACAACTGGGAGTAGCTAAAACATTCCATATGCCAGAAGTCAAAACTTGTTACCGCGTAACTGGTTACAGGAGATTTACAGCAAATTAAAGCTGTGACAACATTGGTTTTAGACTGAGAAAGCCTGAGAAAGAAGAGATGCACAAAGACTAATTCTATACATCTGCTCCTGCAGGTTGCTTGGGTATTTCAAATGCATGTTGGAAGACAGGGAAGTTAATTGCTTCTCTGGGCCAGGACAGCAACTGTGCAAGGTGGCAAGCACACGAGATGGCAAGCGCACACTGGTGTCTGCACCAGAACGAGTCAGTTTTGTTCCCTGTGCTGGTTTGAGGCTAATTGGAATATTTTAATGAAAAAAAAATAGATTATAGGCTGTGAAAAGCAAACAATGGTGATGTCTGCTTCACTCATAGGCTTGCTGAGATGTATAAGAACAAGGACACAAATATAGATAAGATAGAGCCTCTGTTTCTCTGAGAGATGCTGTGTCTTCTCCTCTCTGCTTCTAACCCCCCTGGCTGATCATCCAAACTCACCTTGCATGTAAAGCAGACCCTGGGGTAAGGTGTAGGGGTGGAAAGAAGGTGGAAGGGTGGTTGGAAGCCCCTCCTGGGGTCTCTGATTTCTGGGAGGGGAGTTGTGTTTCTGTATTCCCTTTAACTTGTCTATGTCTGTAACTATTCCTGTCTATAGTGTTTATCTCTGCTTGTACATTGTGCTGAGCTGTAAATAGAGCTTCAGTCCTTAACTTTCAGCTGGCTGAGTCTAGCCTGGGTGATTTTTCATAGTGTAGGGGGGGTTCCCTACAGTCCCCTTCACTCGTTTTTGGTAGCACACCTGCCAACACCCACAGGCAACTGCCACCAAGGACTCTTGAAGCTCTCTGACTCAAGACCTCTGGTCAGGAAATGTTTTGAAGGCCAGTAAACCATGCAGCCCTGGTCTCCTCTTCATAAATAATTCCTCTTGGCCACTGAGCAAGACTAGAGCTGGCTTTCAGCTTCATTATGGTTACTTGAGAGCACTCTCTGGTCCAGCATCTTCGCAGGCAGCCTATTCCTCTGTGGGCAACTCTAGTGGGCTATGGGGAGCGGTGAAAGAGAGCCGTCAGCAGTGACTGCTCGCCTAGCTGGAAGCCACACTCCTGCCCACTTTTCATGCAATCAATCACGAAGGAAAGGTCAACAGACAGCTTTCAAATAACAGATCCATTTAACTACTGACATTGATCTGGGCCAGAGAAGTGGAGTTGGTGGGGGGAGGGAGGAAGGGAGGGTTCAGTAGTCAATCAGTGGAAATCTAAGCCCCTTTCAGCCTAATGGGGAGACTAAACACAGCCCTAAGCTTCTGCTTTAAAGCTCACATGGATTTGCCTAAGGCACTACAAGACCTTTACGTGGATGTCTTAAAAAGTAAAGAAAGGAACCATATTATTTTCCCACATATAATAAAGTACCAAAACCAGCAGAGAACTGTCTTCTGCTGCATAATGCATTGTTGTATCAATAAGCATAATAAGAAGAGAGAAAGCCTCTGGTGTGGTCCCAAGGCCAACAAAACTCCAGCTGTCTGGCTTTGGCTGTAGTTTGCAAGACAACTCTTCCTCCCATACTAAGTATGGTTGCTAGTGGAAACCAAAGCATCCTGCCACCAGCTATTCCAGAGAGCAGCTAGTTACCTTCCAAATAAAAGAAACAAAAAAAAAACCAAACAAACCCAAACCTGCAAACATCAGCTGAGAGATTTCTGATATTGAACTCTTCTGAAGAGCCAAAGACTTCCAAGAAAGCTCACAGGAGCAAAATAGAACAGTGTGTCACTCACTGGTCATTGACTGCCCAGGCTCGGTAGCAGATAACTCAGGTCCATAATCAAAGAATCCCAGAACCAACCAGGCTGGAAAAGACCTAAAAGATCATCAAGTCCAATCTATCACCTAACACCTTCTAATTAACTAAACCATGGCACTAAGTGCCTCATTCAGCCTCTTTTTAAACACATCCAGGGATGGGGACTCCACCACCTCCCTGGGCAGCCCATTCCAATGCCAAGCACTCTTGCTGTGAAGAACTTCTTCCTAACATCCAGCCTGAACCTGGCTTGGTACAGTTTGAGACTGCATCCTCTTGTTCTGTCCCAGGTTGCCTGGGAGAAGAGACCAACCCCACCTGGCTACCATCCCCTTCCAGGTAGTTGTAGACAGCAATGAGGTCTGCCCTGAGCCTCCCCTTCTCCAGGCTGAAATCTGTCAGTACAGTCCTACAGCCATCAAGCAATGTTCTGTGCAGGGTGGACTTTACTCCCATTGTATATATTCCACTGAACATAAATGCTGAGTGCATATCCAGGAGAAGAGGAGCAGGGAGAGAGAAAGCAGCTTTGCAGCTCTCAGAGGGATGGCTAGGCTTGGATCCCAAGCTGTCCTTCCAGAACACTCCCCACAATACTTCCCATGAACTGCTTTGTCTGTATGAAGGATACAAACATTCCGCCAGCACTATGGACGTTTGGCAGGGCCTTTGGTGACAATACAGTGGAATTCATCTAAACCAGGGCTTTAATAACTGACTTCTGTCTCTTGCCAGATCAAGCACTTGATCTTGGAGTGGGTCCAGGAGGCCACGAAGATGATCAGAGGGCTGCAGCAGCTCTGCTATGAGGAAAGGCTGAGAGAGTTGGGGCTCTGCAGCCTGGAGAAGAGAAAGCTTCCAGGAGACCTTATAGTAGCCTTCCAGTATCTGAAGGGGGCTACAGGAAGACTGGAGAGGGACTATTGTCTTGTAACAACAGGAAGAGGGGCAATGGGTTTGAACTGGCAGAGGGGAGATTTAGACTGGATGTTAGGAGGAAGTTGTTTGCAGTGAGGGTGGTGAGACACTGGCACAGGTTGCCCAGGGAGGTTGTGGCTGCTCCGTGCCTGGAGGTGTTCAAGGCCAGGTTGGAGGAGGCCTTGAGTGACCTGTACTAGTGGGAGGTGTTCCTGCCTATGGCAGGGGGTTGGAACTAGATGATCCTTGAGGTCCCTTCCAACCTTACCATTCTATGATTCTATCTTGCTGTGCTTCGAGCCACTACCAATAAAATGGCAACACTACTGCTTCCTTACCTCGCAGGCATGCAGTAGGATAAATATGTGTATTATGACATGCTCAGTGATAACGATAATGAAGCATAAAAAGGCAGACAGCCTGACAAAGAGATAACTGAAATCAATGGAAGGATTCCCTTTGCATTAATTGGGTTTTGGTTGCAGTCCCCATTTAATAGGAACAAGGCGCATGGGGATTTCTCTGTTCCTAAGCTGGAGGTATAGAACAATTCTCTGAATCCCATAGGAGTTATTTCTCAATCAAGCATGGTAAGAAAAAAAAAATCTTTGCATGAGACACTACCACAAAAAAAAGAAGACATAAAATCCTGTGCATGTTTATGTTATATGTGTGTGTCAAGGGAAATGATATTAAATTCAAGGGGAAAAAATAGAATTAGATATCAAAAACAGGATTAAACCATAAAAATCTATCCACTATGGAAAATCCAGTTTGTAAGATAATCTTTTCTATAAAAGGAAGAATATTAAAGTAAATAAGTCAGAAAAGCCCAGGAGAATCTGAGCTTTCAGGAACCAGACAGATGGAGAATGCAATACAGGCAACAGCGCTGCATGCCTCACTTCATATATCTAAGGGAGGGGGGAAAAAAAGAAAAAGAAAAGAAAAAAAAAAGAAAAAAAAAAAGATCTTTCTGACAAACTTCACTGCTCTTCATGCTTTTCTCAGTTGTGTGCTCTGCTCTTCCCCAAGTGCATCACCATCACTATAAGCAAAGTCAGCCATTAGCAGTGAAAAGTATGATTCTGCTGCAGTGCTAATCACAGGTTTCCTGCCCTCTGCTCTGACACCGGGAGGCCCCAGCTCTTCGCTCTGACTTCCTGCCGTGCTGGGGTCTGTAAATATATTTCTTGGACCACAGCAAAGAAGTGAACTGAAAGGTACTCATCAATCTGAATATGCTTTTCAGTCTTCATTTTGTCCAAACAGAGGGCTGTTATTCTGTCCTCTTCCAGAGGAGCCTACACAGGTGGGCTAGAAATGCTGATAGGATCTTGAAGGGAAAAGGCAGTGCTCACGATTGAGGAAGAGGAGGCTGAGGGGAGACCTCATCACTCTCTACAACTACCTTAAAGGACGTTGTGGAGAGGTTGCTACTGGTCTCTTCTTACAGGCAAACAGTGACAGAACAAGAGGGAATGGCCTCAATCTGTGACTGGGGAGGCTTAGAATGGACATTAGGAAGATTTTTTTCCCAGCAAGAGCGGTCAGGCATTGGAATGAGCTGCCCAGGGAGGTGGTGGAATCACCAACCCTGGCTGTATTTAAAGGTCGTTTGGATATGGAGCTTGGGGATATGGTTTAGGGTGAACCTCGTAGAGTAAGGTTAATGGTTGGACTTGGTGATCCTGAGGGGCTTTGCCAACCTGAATGTTTCTGTGATTGTCTGCAAACAGTAAGACCACAGTCCACATAAACCTTCCTGCCTCCAACTCAGCCACCACACTACACCTAGGAATCACCTGCACTTCTGAAAACCCAGCAGAGCACATACTCCAATAAATGAATCATGTGTATTTAACTTGTTAAAAAACAGCCCTGGGCTTTGCCACGTTTCACTTAGTCTTTTAGCAAAGGGCACCAGCACCCAGACTGAGGAGGTACTAAGACAGACTAAAGGATGCTGCGAGTCCACAGCAGTTCACAAGTAATAAGCAAAGAATATGAGCCACTAAAACCTCTGTGTTATTTCAGAATGGTATTTATTCTGTTTTATTTGAATTCTCTTTGGTTTATTTATTCATAGTGAAAATAAAACCCTTTGTGGTAAACCAAGGTTTAATTAAACTTACAGGCTAAGGGAACACAGAACAAAACTCTTCACAACTGCAAACCACTGAGAGGAATCACAACTCCATGCTACAGACTATCTAAACCCCAATTAAAAGCATGTGTAGACCAAGTTAAGCAGAAAAAAAACCCCTGTACCCTAGAAAAAACTCAAATAATTAAAATTGTTGCCCAGCAGGGCAAGGGAGATGATTCTGCCCCTTTATTCTGCTCTTGTCAGACCCCACCTGGAGTACTGTGTGCAGTTCTAGAGCCCTCAGCACAGGAAGGACATGGAAGTGTTGGAGTGGGTCCAGAGGAAGCCACAGAGATGATCAGAGGGTTGCAGCAGCTCTGCTATGAGGACAGGCTGAGAGAGTTGGGGCTCTGCAGCCTGCAGAAGAGAAGGCTTCCAGGAGACCTTAGAGTAGCCTTCCAGTATCTGAAGGGGGCCTACAGGAAGGCTGGAGAGGGACTATTGACAAGGTAATGACAGGACAAGGGGCAATGGGTTTGAACTGGCAGAGGGGAGATTTAGACTGGATGTTAGGAGGAAGTTGTTTGCAGTGAGGGTGGTGAGGCACTGGCACAGGTTGCCCAGGGAGGTTGTGGCTGCTCCCTCCCTGGAGGTGTTCAAGGCCAGGTTGGAGGAGGCCTTGAGTGCCCTGTACTAGTGGGAGGTGTCCCTGCCTATGGCAGGGGGTTGGAACTAGATGATCCTTGAGGTCCCTTCCAACCTTACCATTCTATGATTCTATATTAATTTTCAGTTAACTCCTTTCTATATACCCATGAGAATCTAGACTTTGAAAATCATAGTCTGAGCTACCTCCAGTCTGCTTGCATCCGCTCTTCTCTGAAAAGTCTCACTAGAATCAGTGCTCTAATTCTGCATCTCCTTCCACCTTGTGTTAATTTACACCTGTGGAGTCAGTATGAGCTGATCTTGAACGTCACAGAGCAAGCACCAGCAGAAACTCCCACCTGATCTATTACGTGACTAAAGAGATGTATCATTCAGCTCTCACAGGAGGTTCTATCATCAGCTTTTACCCAAAACAATGACAGCATCTGCTCCGTTATCCCACTGAGGCAGAATTCTGTTTTATCTAACAGTTTGAGATTGCTTCTTTTTGGCTGGCATGTCAGAGTCAAGTAAGGGCATGGACAGGAAGACCAGCACAGGAATAAAAAAACGAAACAGAAGCATAAAGGGGAGGGACTATTGACAAGGTCTTGTAATGACAGGATGAGGGGCAGTGGGTTTAAACTGGCAGAGAGGATATTTAGACTGGATGTCAGGAGGAAGTTATTTGCAGTGAGGGTGGTGAGGCACTGGAACAGGTTGCCCAGGGAGGTTGTGGAGCACGGAATCACCCAATGTGATCAAAAGATCACATTGGGTGATTCTGTGCTCCACAACCTCCCTGGAGGTGTTCAGGACCAGGTTGGATGAGGCCTTGAGCAACCTGTTCTAGTGCGAGGTGTCCCTGCCTATGGCAGCGGGTTGGAACTGGATGAGCTTTGAGGTCCCTTCCCACCTAAACTCTTCTATGATAAATATCTTGAGAACAACTCAAATAGGCAGGCATTTTACTGATGCCTTTCTCTTAAAACATAGTTGAAATGTACAATGGTTTAATGCGAAAACCAGAAACTGGGCTTCAGTGATCCCCAGCTCTTCAGCTGGCTAAACAACAACATGCCCTTATTTTGATTAAGGAGAGCTATTACCTGTTTTTTTTCCTGAAGCTATTATTCTGCTTGGAGCATGCTGTAATTTACAAGTCTCTCCAAAAATGTCCCTTTAATGAAACAAATAGGAAATTAATTCTGTCAGGCAGAAAGCTTGTAGATAATAGTTTCTAGCCCTTCAGTGTTTGAGGAATTGGTGAGTGGTTTTCGTTTGCCATCCATCTAAAGGTGAAATCAATGTGTAGTTTTACTGATAGTACCTGGATCCTCTTGTCTGCAGCTGTCAGACAGTTTTGGTTTGGGGATAAGCATATGGCAGGTGTTGAGTCTTTTGCCCAGCAACATTGTATGCTGTATGTGCCTGCACCCACCCACAAGCAAGCAGCATTCCACTTAAGGCACAAATCACAGAACTTCAGAGGCTGGAAGGGACCTCCAGAGATCATTAAGTCCAACCTCCCTACCAAGCAGGATCACCCAGGGTAGTTCACACAGGAACACATCCGGGTGGGTTTTGAAAGTCTCCAGAGGAGACTCCACAACCTCTCTGGGCAGCTTGTTCTAGTGCTCTGTCACCCTCACTGTGAAGAAGTTTCTCCTCACTTTGAGGTGAAGCCTTCTCTGTTCCAGTTTGTAGCTGCTGCTCCTTGTCTTTTTGCTATGGACCACGCAAAAGAGATTGCCCCCCTTCAACTGACACCCACCCCTCAGACAGACATTGCTCAGATCCCCTCTCAGCCTTCTCTTCTCCAGACTAAACAGCCCCAGGTTGCTCAGTATCTCTGCATAGGGAAGATGCTCAAGTTCCCCAGTCATCCTTGTGGCTCTCCACTGGACTCCTTCCAGCAGGTCCCTGTCTCTTGAACTGGGACTGAGCTGCATTCCTGCTCTTAATACAATCAAGAGAAGTTGGGTTTAAAATTCCCATTAGCTCCTATGCACCAATGGAGACATGAGGTGAGCTCAAGGTGAGACCAAACTGTACATTTGTCACAGAAGAGTGGAATGATCCACCCAGACAGAGGCTCAGAACACCAGGTATGTTGCATGGAAGGAGTAAGATGAGAGAAATGATGTCATTACATTGGTCTAAAGCAATGTCTTGGAAATAAAGGTAAGACTAATTTAAAGATTGGGACAAGAACTGATAAAACAATTAAGAGCAAACAGACATGTACTCAGTTTGCTCAAAGACTTGAGTACCCCTCGCAACACTCACATGACTCAGGGAACAAGCAGCCCAGGAAAGTGGCTGAATCATCATCCCTGGAGGTGTTTAAAAGATGTGTACATGTGGTGCTTAGGGACATGGCTTAGCAACAGACTAGGTAGTGCTAATGGTTTGGCTTCATGACCTCAGAGGTCTTTTCTAGCCTAAAGGATTCTTTGATGCCAGGACTGTGGCTAGATTCTAGTGAGTGAGGCCTCATAGCCATAGCCAAACTCCATCAGTTTGTGCAAGGATTCCAAAACTTCCTCTTTGAATGGTGGCTGTGGGAGTGAGGGAATGGAGTGGTCACAAAGAAGTGATCAGGCTCTAAAGCAGACGTCTGCAAGTGATTCGGGGATGGCACATCTGCTACTGTCAGAATCATCAGCACACATCACAGAAACCATCAATGCAGCTGCTGCCTTTTCTTACCACAGGAGGCCAAGACACCAGCTGGCAACCACACTCCAGACACAGTGCTTACCTCACACTGATGTCATATTAATGGAGGAGCCATTTCCAGTGTGAAAATGCTGTGAGCAAAATCAATGCTGTCCCTTTCTGTCCGAGGAACGGTGGTGCAAAAGGAACGGCAGCATCGTCTGGCTGAACCTGCACTGGCGCCAGCAGGCACTGGTGCTCAGGCATGGCTGGCAACACTTAGCCCAGAGTCCTTGACACGGAGACAAAAAAGCCACGTCTCTTTTGTTGTGAAAAGTTAGGTAGGAAAATAGACAGGGAGTGCTGGCTGTGCCTTCCTCCCCTTAATTCTGCTCTCAGGAGCCCTGCTTTGAAGCCCTCTTGAATTACATGCCTGACACTCTCTTTGAAGACACTCTCAAAGTGATGAATGTCCCCTTCAGCAACTTTTTTTTTTTAATACATTATTATACAGTCTTCCAGAGAGATGGAGCTGTCAACCGTGTGAATGACAACCTCTGCTAGAAGACCAGCTCCCAAACCCCCTCTTCCCACTGTCACTTGCACAAACCTTAAAGCCGAAAGAAAAGCAACTAATTAATCAGCACAGATTACCCTAATAGGAAATGGTTCCAGTAGATGGAGAAATAAACAGACTGTTGGGTTTTTTAAATTAAGAAACAGGTGTGGTTTTTTTTAAAGAAGATGAGAGACAAAACTTAAGTGTGGCTGTACTCAAAAAACCAAACTTAATCATGACTGTACCCAAAAACCCAAACTTAAGCATGTCTGTACCCAAAACCCCAAACTTAAGCGTGGCTGTACCCAATAAACCAAACTTAAGCTTAGCTGTACTAAAAAAAAAACCAACAAACTTAAGCGTGGTTGTACTAGAAAAAAAACAAACCTAAGTGTGGCTGTACTCAAAAAACCAAACTTAAGCATGTCTGTACCCAAAAAAAACCAAACTTAATCATGTCTGTACCCAAAAAAACAAACTTAATCATGTCTGTACCCAAAAAACCCCAAACTTAAGCGTGGCTGTACCCAAAAAAAACCCAAACTTAAGCATGGTTGTACTAAAAAAACTCAAACTTAAGTGTGTCTCTACCCAAAAAACCCAACTTAAGCATGGCTGTACCCAATAAACCCAAACTTAAGCGTGGCTGTACCCAAAAAACAAACTTAAGCGTGGTTCTACTCAAAAAACCCAAACTTAAGCGTGGTTGTACCCAAAAAACCCAAACTTAAGCATGGCTGTACCCAAAACCCCAAACTTAAGTGTGGTTGTACTCAAAAACCCCAAACTTAAGCGTGGTTGTATTAAAAAAACTCAAACTTAAGCGTGGTTGTACTAAAAAAACCCAAACTTAAGCGCGGTTGTACTCAAAAAACCCAAACTTAAGTGTGGTTGTACTCAAAAAACCCAAACTTAAGCGTGTCTGTACTCAAAAACCCCAAACTTAAGCGTGTCTGTACTCAAAAACCCCAAACTTAAGCGTGTCTGTACCCAAAAAACCCAACTTAAGCGTGGCTGTACCCAAAAAACCAAACTTCAGTGTGGCTGTACCCAAAAAACAAACTTAAGTGTGGTTGTACTAAAAAATAAAAAAACCTTAAGCATGGTTGTACTCAAAAAACCCAAACTTAAGTGTGGCTGTACTCAGAAAAAACCTTAAGTGTGGTTGTACTCAGCTCAAAACCAGGGCTGGCTCTTCCCAGCTTAAAGCTTGCTACAACTTTTCAACTGTGGTATTTGCTATCAATCTGTAAAAAACAAAACCAAACCAAAGCAAACCACAATCTTCCAAGTGAGCAATAATTTCCTAAGCTATGCTATCCACTGTATGCTTTTTAATCTATCAGAAATTGTAACATCTTCATTGATGATCTGGACGAGGGCATTGAGTCAGTCATCAGCAAGTTCGCAGATGACACCAAGCTGGGGGCTGATGTTGCTGGGTTGGAGGGCAGAAGGGCTCTGCAGCAGGACCTAGACCGCCTGGACAGATGGGCAGAGTCCAACGGGATGGCATTCAACAAGTCCAAGTGCCGGGTGCTGCACTTTGGCCACAACAACCCCATGCAGAGCTCCAGGCTGGGGTCAGAGTGGCTGGAGAGCAGCCAAACAGAGAGAGATCTGGGGGTGCTGATTGACACCCGCCTGAACATGAGCCAGCAGTGTGCCCAGGTGGCCAAGAAGGCCAATGGCATCCTGGCCTGCATCAGGAATAGTGTGGCCAGCAGGAGCAGGGAGGTCATTCTCCCCTTGTACTCTGCACTGGTCAGGCCACACCTCGAGTACTGTGTCCAGTTCTGGGCCCCTCAATTTAGGAAGGACATTGAGGTGCTTGAACGTGTCCAGAGAAGGGCAACGAGGCTGGTGAGAGGCCTGGAGCACAAGCCCTATGAGGAGAGGCTGAGGGAGCTGGGACTGTTTAGCCTGGAGAAGAGGAGGCTCAGGGGGGACCTTATTGCTGTCTACAACTACCTGAAGGGTGGTTGTGGCCAGGAGGAGGTTACCTTCTTCTCTCAGGCAACCAGTGACAGAACAAGAGGACACAGTCTCAGGCTGCGCCAAGGCAAGTTTAAGCTGGAGGTGAGGAGGAAGTTCTTCACTGAGAGAGTAATTTGTCACTGGAATGGGCTGCCCAGGGAGGTGGTGGAGTCACCGTCCCTGGAGGCGTTCAAGGCACATTTGGACATGGCACTTAGTGCCATGGTCTAGTCTTGAGGGCTGTGGTGATGGGTTGGACTTGATGATCTCTGAGGTCTCTTCCAACCCTTGCGATACTGTGATACTGTGATACTGTAAATGTTAGCTTGACTTTTTGGTCAAGAAGCCAAGAATTTCCGATGCCTAAGAAATGATGCAAAGATGAATGTTTCTTGGGGCTCTTAATTGCAAAGTAAGGAGAGGTCTGATGCAAAGTAGCAGACAAGCTCTCCAGGCTGCATGTATCATTGCTAGGATACCCACAGACCACCTATCACACTTAACCGGGGTGTTTCACATCAAGGGAATAACAGAGGCAAGGGCAAAGAACTGACTCCGGGCCTTGGATCTCCATGTTTAAAGCCATAATTAGGGGAACTCAGGTCAGGCTTCCTTTCTTTCTCATTATCACTTTGGACCAAAGGATCTGTCCTGCTCTTCATTTCAGCACACTTCACAAAGGAGACCCCAGGGGGCAGGGAATGGTTTCTTGAAGAACAGCCTTATCTTTGTCATCAGAGCTGTCTCCTGGAAGTGGTCGATTTCCCAGCAAGAGGAAGGATTGGAATCCGGACTCCTTGGCAGCTCTCAGATCATTAAAACTACCATTTAAAGAAATCCCACACTTTTCATGGAACTGGGAGGAAAAAAAAGGAAACATTGTGACCAGTTCTTGGAAAGGTTAGACCCATTCCCAATTCATTCCCTCTACCACGAGGATGCTAAATTTCGAAGCAATTTCGTGCAAGTTGTGCAATCCTCACCCAAGCAGTCTCATCAAGGTCAGTAAAAGCAGTCTCTGGAGGCTGGGCTGAATCCTCTGTATGCATCTCTGAAGATGAGACTCGAATCATAGAAGGGTAAGGTTGGAAGGGACCTCAAGGATCAGCTAGTTCCAACCCCCTGCCATAGGCAGGGACACCTCCCACTAGTACAGGTCACTCAAGGCCTCCTCCAACCTGGCCTTGAACACCTCCAGGGAGGGAGCAGCCACAACCTCCCTGGGCAACCTGTGCCAGTGCCTCACCACCCTCACTGCAAACAACTTCCTCCTAACATCCAGTCTAAATCTCCCCTCTGCCAGTTTAAGCCCATTGCCCCTTGTCCTGTCGTTGCAGGACCTTGTAAATAATCCTTCCCCAGCCTTCCTGTAGGCCCCCTTCAGATACTGGAAGGCTACTCTAAGGTCTCCTGGAACCCTTCTCTTCTGCAGGCTGCAGAGCCCCAACTCTTGTAGCCTTTCCTCATAGCAGAGCTGCTCCAGCCCTCTGAGCATCTTTGTGGTTGCCAGCTAAGTTTTTACTTTAGGCAGTCACTGAAAAACCCAAATAAACAGCCTTTACAAAAGGCCCAAACCCAACTGTACCCTCCAATGATCAGATTTCATCTAACTTTGCCTTGCTTGCAGTTGCTCAGTATTTTAGGACACACCAATATTTTTTCACAGAATCACAGAAACATTCAGGTTGGAAAAGCCTCCCAGGATCACCAAGTCCAGCTGATAACCCTGCTCTGCAAGGTTCACCCTTAAACCATAGCCCCAAGCATCACATCCAAAGGACTTTTAAACACATCCAGGCTTGGTGACTCCACCACCTCTCTAGGTAGCTCATTCCAGTGCCTGACCACTCTCCTTGTGAAAATCTTTTTCCAAATATCTGGACTAAACCTACCCAGTGGCAGCTTGAGGCCATTCCCTCTTGTTCTATGGCTAATTATCTCTTAGAAAAGACCAGCACCAACCTCTCCACAATGTCCTTTCAGGCAGCTGTAGATCATGAGGTCTCTCCTCAGCCACCTCCTTTACAAACTAAACTACCTCAGCAAGAAGAGGAGGCCACTATGGCCACAGAATCCAGCCTATATTCTTTACAATTTTTTCACCCTTGCCTTACTTGCATCTGTTTCTGTGTTTTCAGGACCCCTCCTCCCTTTTTCAATAAACACACAACCCTCTTTGTCTCTCTGCAACTCATGTACTTGTTTTAATAGCTTTGATTTATAACTTATTCCATATGTTTGCTCCCTTATGAGTAGCAAAATGTTGCCTGACTTCCCTCTCACTCTTAAAATTTCCTAATAATTAGACTGTGTAGTCCACTCTTTTTTTATATATATATATATAAAAGCAAGCCCAAACACAACAAAACAACACAATGTCATGTGAATAGATTTATAGTAGTCTACTTTATCATTTACATTCCCTATTTGTTAATGTTCTTCTTAGGTCATATTAAATAGCTCTACAGAAAAAGTGATGAACAGTTCCTTTTTTTTTTTTTTTTTTTTTTCCCC
>VWZE01016574.1:44132-54532 GCA_013396675.1 Eubucco bourcierii | reverse complement strand
CTGCTCTCCAGCCACTCCCACCCCAGCCTGTAGCTCTGCATGGGGTCGTTGTGGCCAAAGTGCAGCACCCACCATCATCATGAACTACAGATCTCTCTTTTCTTTATCTCACCTCCTGGCTTGTTGGGAACAGCTCCTGTAGGAGCTCAGAAATTAAAACAGTTCAAAGGAGATTAGAGGACAAGGTCAGGTGGAGGAATCCCCATTGCTACCCAATGCAGCTAGTTTTCATTACAATGAAACGAAGAGGTGCTAAAAATAAGTCTGAGTACAAAGCATTGCCACTACTCAGACTCCTATCATTGCCAATGCTAGGAATTAGTTTAGGAGTCTTTCCAGGGCAGATAAAGCTTTAAAAACACATTGCTGAGATCTGATTTATAGAATCATAGAGCGGTAAGGTTGGAAGGGACCTCAAGGATCAGCTAGTTCCAACCCCCTGCCATAGGCAGGGACACCTCCCACTAGCACAGGTCACTCAAGGCCTCCTCCAACCTGGCCTTGAACACCTCCAGGGAGGGAGGTGATTTGTGGGGGGAAAGGAAGAAAAAGAAAAACAAAACAAAAAGCCCAAAGAGACCATATCATTTATAGAGCTATGAATCTGGTAAGATCACAAAATGACAGAACAGTAGCTGTTGGAATAGATCTCTGGAGGCCATTTAGTCCAATCTCCCTGCTAATGCAGTTTCACAGGGAGCAGGTTACCCAGGACCGCATCCAGGCCTACTCCTCAGAAGCAGACTGCATAAACTCTCCGGGTATACTGTTTCAGTACTCTGTCATCCTCAAAGTAAAGTTTTAACTCATATTCTTGTGTTCCAGTTTATGCCCACTAACCCTTGTCCTGTAACTAGCCACCACTGCAAAGAGCCTAGCCCCATCCTCTTGACATCTGCCCTTTAGATATTTATAAGCATTGGTAAGATCCAGAAAAACAAGTGTGCCACATAGCAGGCTGTGCTCTGGAAAACAGAAGACTCCACTGTTCTTTGCATGCTATCCTGCTTGAATCCATGCATTCTTTTACAGAACTACACTGAAATGTTCATTAAGCACGTGGGGATTTAAGGAATCATTTGTGTGTATTAAAATCAGTATTGAATCCTTGGCAAATCACTGTAGCAGCATAACACAGAATGTTTTCAACCACACTGAATGAGCAATGATGTTATAAAGCAGTTTTGAGGAAACTCTGATTGCACTGAGTGCAGGGTTGTTATTTGATTCTTAAGCAGTCTTTAGCAGCATCAAAGGGATATAATGGAAATATGCTGCAATGATTTTAAGCCTTGATGGCTGCTGATACATATGATCTTACAACCCCACAGACAGAAATTAGGATAGGACAGGCTATTATAGCTACAAATAAACTTTTAAGCAGTTTAGGAATACATTAAAGGAAGGCAGAACACTCAGAGGACCAAGGAACTGACTCTAGTGGCTTCTGATGAGCATGCAATGATAGATAGAGCAGCACAGCAAAGAGCATGCTTGCTGCCAAGCAGAGTGGGTGTGCAAAAGCCAACAGTCTGCCCTCCCCTAAACATTACAGATAAAACCAGGATCCTGCCTGCATTGCACAGCTATGAAACTCCCAGGGAACTTTCTGAGTTTGACCACCAGCTTCTGCCTTGCAGAGCCCCGGTCCTGGATGGATTTCCTCCCAGGATGGGATGACAGCCCACATGCACTCTGCCAAAGCTCCTGAACACCAAATCTTGCTCTGCTTTGAGTATTCTGTGTGGCATTTAACACGAACACAAGCTGAAGCCTCCTGCTGTAGCAGAACCCAGGGACACTTTCCTTGTCTTGTGGTGGAAAGAGAAGAACCAACAGCCTCCTTTATGGAGGCCACCCTTTAAGGAGGCCACCCTTTCAGGAGGCCTTGAGCGTCCCTCAAGGAGGCCACCCTTTCAGGAGGCCTTGAGCATCCCTCAAGGAGGTCACCCTTTCAGGAGGCTTGGAGCGTCCCTCATGGAGGCCACCCTTTCAGGAGGCCTTGAGCATCCTTTATGGAGATCATCCTTTAGGATGCCTTGAGCATCCTTTAAGGAGGCCATCCTTTAGGATGCCTTGAGCATCCTTTAAGGAGGCCATCCTTTAAGGAGGCCTTGAGCATTTACTAATCTTGAGTTCAAAGTATACTACCAACAAGGTGCCAATAACAAAACACTGTTTTCAGTGCAGTAGGATAAAAACTACTTTCCAAATTTGTGCATTTCTCATTATTGTGTATATATATAGACATACAGAGAGACACAGACACATACACAGAGAGAGAGACAGACAGACATATAGAGAGACAGACACATATATATCAATATGTATCATGGAATGGCTTAGGTTGGAAGGGACCTTAGGGTGCATCTACGCCTCACAACCAGGCTCAGCTGTTCAATGCCTCATCCAATCTGGCCTTCCTTTCTCTACAAGCTGACTGGGAACTGATTCATCACCTCTACGAGAATCTCATCAGGACCCACCCTAAGCACACTCTTCCACTTTCAGGTCTTCCTTTCTGGGCTAGCCAGTCAAAAGGAATGCTCAGCTACTGCTACGTAATGCTCCTCTGCTCTGCTCTTTCCCTGTGTGAGCCTTTGTGCCTTCTCACAGTATGAAAACAGCTTATAGAAACTTTATTATTTTTGATGCAGTCACATTTTGTATGCTAGACAATTATGTATTTTTGTTTAAACAAATAAAGCTAAGATTTCCAGGGGCTGGAGGTTTTATATTGGTTTATGATACGTGCTGCTGAGATATGTATGATACAGAAAATTAATGACAGGTTGTTTCACTTGGTTTTTGAATTCACGCTTCTCTGAGCTGATCCTCAAAGGAATAAATAAAACTCCCTCCCCAAATTAGTAACAAATAATATACAGTGGCCAGATCTTCAAATTACTCTAAATTGCACAGGAACATTGACCTCTATGTGGTTACAGCAGTTGACATCATTGCAAAACCTGACTGAAATTAATATTGCAAGCAGTTTAATAATACTGGCACAGGCTGTTCCCATTTGTTTATTTAATAGCCAAAGTTAAATGTAAATTTGCAAATAATAATTGTGTTAATGACTACATTTATATGCACACTCTTCTGTGAAAACTTCTAACGAGGCCTGAAGCACAGTAACAAACCAGCAACACAGCTGAATATTCCAGCCAATGTGTAAGAGCAGACACCTTTCCCCATTCACTCTTCAATGCAAATGCTTCCACAGAAAACAGACCCAGGCAGATGAGGAAGAAGTGCAGATTTTTGGGGGAACCTAAATATGGGATAGGATGAAAAAGAGATGCATTGACACTGTGCATATACATAGAGCTTCAAAATAGCATTCTGGTGTTAACTGTATGGGGTGTATGGTCTATCTGGTGTTAAATGTATGGGGTCTTCTCTAAGACCCTGTAAAAGCAAAGCTCCCAGCACCTCAGATCACAAATCCCAGTTGCACAGACAGGCAGTAACCTTTGCAGCCTTGTCAGCTAAGTAAAAAAAAAAATAAATTATCTCATTAGCAGAAAATCAAATTAGACGATGTAATTCTGGTTAAATGGACAGCAATAGATGATGCAGAACTCCTTCCTGCTCTACCATCCCCAAATTCAGTGCATCAATATCTACACTGGCAGGTGTTGCTAGTCCCACAGATTACTGCATTTCTCAAATCATGAAGGAAGGACCTGGGGTTTTTCAGCTGCTGTGGCTATGTTCTGTCAACTCTTTTAAAAAGTTGGAAGATACATCAGAGAATGAGAAATAGAAAAGGAATGTCTAATTATTTTTTTCCTCTTAAGGATGACTAGAAATTCCAATTAAAACATCCACAAGGATGAATCCAAAATGTACAAGCAAAAACAACGTGATCAAAACTTCACTTATTGCTATCTTTTTTTTTTTTTTTTTTTTTTTTTTTAAATCTTCAATGCACTGAACACAAGGGATTGACAACAGTAGCTGTAATCTTAACTTCTAATTGCTGTGGAAGTTGTTTCACGGGGACTTAGTGGAAGCATTAAAGCGATTTAATTGTTTAAACTGTGTCTCAATAGTAAAGCTTCATTAGAAGGCCAGTAAGACAACTGCTTATTTTAAGAAGCAGCAAGCGGCTAAAATTTCCCCTCCCGTCCCCGTCGGGCAGGGCTGTGGGCTGGCTGCAGGGCAGCGGCCGCTGGAGGGCGCCCTGACACGGCCTGGGCCGCTTTGTATGGAGGACAGGACCAAGCGCTGCCTTTTCCCGTTACGGCAACAGCGGTGCCGCCGTCGCTCTGCCCGTTCGGTTTTCTCTTCTCCCCTGCCCACGGCGAAGGCGAGGCCTGGCAGTGTTCCGTACCCGAAGTGTGAAATCGGGAGGACGCTGCTTGACTCGGCACGCTCAGCTCGGCGCAGCTGCAGAGCGACGGGGCCAGCTCAGCCGCGAGCGACAAACAGCCTCTTTCAGGGAGGACATTAAGCCCCGAAGGGTGTCGCAGGTTCGACCTGGTGTGCCCCGAACTTGCTGTCATAGCCTCTGAGTCCAGCCTTGGCATTTTCATAGCTGAGTTTCTCTCTGCTCTGACAGAGATGTATGCAAAGCAGCAAAGCGGGTGTGCTGGTGTCAGGGACAATTAAGGTCTGCACTCCTCTGCCCATTAGCCCATTAGTCGGGGCTGCTGGAAAGCTTTAGTCATTCCTGCCGGGGATAAAGGACATGGATACTCTGTCTGGGGATATTGATTGAGAAGGACACAAACGGTAGCGAGCATACTTTTCCAGTGACACGTAAGTTAATGATTAAGTGATTCACAGAAGAAAAGCTGCCTTGCCACCTTCGGTAATTGTTTGCATTGCAGATAGTGCCATGTGAAGTGACCTTGTCACGTTAGCAAAAGCCCAGAGCACCGTACAGCAGGTAACTCACTGCCCAATTACAGGGATTTCATCAATAAGTGAATCTCTGCACGCAGGCACACGCTCTGTGTTCCCTCCTTGCTCAGCACAGCTCCTAGAAGCTCTCTTTAGCACATAGTTCAGCACTGGATTTCTCTTCTGCTCATCCCACCCCTTTGCAAAAGACACCAGCAAACACAAGCCAGACTTTCTAATAGACCGGAAAACTAAATTCTGCTCCCCATTTTTTCCCACCTCTACAAACAGAATATGAAAGCAAAACAAAAAGACAAAACCTTGCAGTGATCCTTCTCAGGAGAAGCCAAAGAAGGAAACTGTTGGAGAACCAACAGTTGCCCAGGGAGGTTGTGGCTGCTCCCTCCCTGGAGGTGTTCATGGCCAGGTTGGAGGAGGCCTTGAGTAACCTGTACTAATGGGAGGTGTCCCTGCCTATGGCAGGGAGTTGGAACTAGATGATCCTTGAGGTCCCTTCCAACCTTACCATTCTATGATTCTATGAACCACAATGCTGTAGTAGAGCAGTTACTCCTCGATTTCCTCACAAGCTGCAGGCACAGCAAAGCAAATGCAAACGTGAACTGAGATCTCAGAAAGAGTAAGAAATGGTCTCAGCTGGAGGATTACAGGCCTCAGGAGACTGTTAATGGACTATAGTGACTGTCACCCTGCAGGCTACTGTTCAGCTCGAATTCACACTGGCTGAAAGTTTTCACCAAGTGACGACTTGGTGATCTGTCTGGAATAAGCTGGTGTCTTCCTGTCTGCCTTTAAAATCACTCTTCCCATTCACACTGACTTTGTTATTGAGTCTGGTTTATGCTTGCTTATCGACACTGGGATTTATTTATTTATAACATTTCATACCTATCTATAGTAAATTTAAAGAACACTGGTGCAGAGAGGACAATGTTTGCAGCTTTGTAGTTTAAATTTGCTCAGGAAAGCCAATGGCTTGTGCACTCAGAAGCACAGCTCTCCATGTTGCTACAAGAAAAAGTATATGAAAGCTTTCATTCTCCCCGTTTAGAAACAGCTGCATTTTACCTCTGGATGTGTAGGGTGTTACCTCTTACTTGGTGAAATTCTATATAGGGCAAAGCAGAATAGCTTTAAAAGAACTCTGGCTAAACATTTTCTTTCCTCCACCTTGAATTGGGGACAGAGGGAAATAAATGACAATTTGTTATTATCACAGCAATTAGAAAAGACTTTTATTAAGTCCAGCCACTCACCTAACACTGTCAAGATCACTACTAAACCATGTCATAGAATCACAGAACGAATCACAGAAGACATCTGGTTGGAAAAGACCTGAAAGCTCATCCAGTCCACTCCTCGCCCCAGCACTGAAGGGTCAGCACTAAATCATGTCCTTAAGTACCAGGTCCACACAATACTTAAACACCTCCAGGGACAGGGACTCCACCACTGCCCTGGGCAGACCATTCCAATGTCTGATAATACTCCTTGTGAAGAAGTATCTCCTAGTATCCAGTCTGAACCTCCCCTGGTGCAGCTTGAAACCATTTTCTCTTGTCCTGTCTCTTGCCACCAAGGAGCAGAGGCTGCACCCTCGCTCCAACCTCCCTTTAGGCAGTTGTCCCCTCAGCCTTAAAATGTAAATATCTGCATGGAGAGTGACTCAGCCACTTCCCTGGCTAGCCTGTTTCACTGCTTGACAACCCTCTCAGTGAAGGAACTTGTTCTAATATCCAGTATAAATCACCTCTGGTACCACTTGGAGCCATTTCTTCTTGTCCAGTCATTGTTAGTTAGAACAGTCTGACACCCACCTCACTACAGCTTCCTTTCATAGCTGTAGAGAGCAATAATGTCTCACCCTCAGCCTCCCATTCTCCAGGCTGAACAACCCCAGTTCCCCCAGCCCACCATAAGACTTGTGCTCTATATCCTTTACCAGCTTCGCTGCCTTTTTTTGGACACGCTCCAGTACCTCAATGTCTTTTATTTTTTATTATGTTAATATTAAAATGTCCACAGGGATTTGTAGCTTCTCCATTAAAGCATTCAACATGAACAATATATTTCATGGTCTCCATGTTTTTTTTACAGACTTTTGTGATGGAACCACCCCATTCTCCTTGAAGCTAATGAAAGATTCACGGTTTAGATCAATTACATTTGCTATGTCCTGAAATACACACATATATCAAACAGTGTTGCTCCCCAGCACACACTGCACCTCCCTCTGAAATGCAGATGTCTAAGTAACAAGTTAGAGTGGGACTCAAAACATTTTCCTAACCACTTCTAATTATTTGCAGTTATCCCACTAGTGTGACTCTAGCTTCGTTTCAGTGGCATTATCACTCTGCAAAACTCAAGCACCGTTGGAGGTAAATCAGACTCAAGACTTTTAAAGTCCCATCCTGATTTCATGAAGGCTTAAGCTACCTTGAGAGTACTGAGTACTCAATCCCTTTGTTTTTCTTCACTCTAATTAAAGAAAAATCTTTTAGCTAAAAGCACAACTTGTGAGTTACTCACATCCTCCTCCCTCCCCCTGAAAGCATACAATGTTAAGCACGGAGATTGTAGTGAACATTACCAATCTAAGGGGAAGTGACAGATGACTGTGACTGCCATTAAATGTTCATTGCATCTCTGCCACGTAATGCAGAGATGGCAAGGAACATGTAGTGTTTATTGCTCTGGTGGGAGACTGGAGAAATTATTGGATTTTCTCTCTTAATCTATTTAGATCTTGCAGAGGGGACATTAGGCAGAATAAGCTAGGGACAGTGCCCCCATTCAGTATGCTAAGTAGTGTTTGTCACTCATTGCATTATGTGGCAGTAACAGCTGTAAGAGTCCTGCACACTGCAGTAAGACTGAATCAGAGGGGAAACAGCTGATGGAGTCTTCTGCTATCAAAGTACACGCTTAGTACTCATTCTAAAGTGCTTCTCTCAACTAAGGGGCAAAATCCCCTTAAAAAAAAAAAAATCACTCTCTTTAATTTATTTATTCCTGGGAGCTGGTGATACAACAGTATTAACCTGTGTGATGTGTGGCTTTAATAAAATACTGCTGTGCTCCTTCAACAATGCTTTATGTCCACATAGCTCTTCAGCCTCTGCTGAGGCTGAAAACTTCAAAGTTTAATGAACTTAGCTTTGCAGTAGCTTCCGGAGGTCAGCAAGTTTCAAAGGATCTTTGTGTTCCAGTGAGGACATGAAGGCATTAGAGGGTGCAAGTACAAAATAAATAACCAGAGAAGTGAGCAGGATCTTTGTGTTCCAGTGAGTACATGAAGGCATTAGAGGGTGCAAGTACAGGAGGAGGAGTGGTGTTGGGGCAGAGGAGTGGTTAGGTGGCTACAGCTTCTGCCCCACCTTAGCTCTGGGGCCACATCCCACTCTGTGGAGGTCAGAACCCTGGAGGCTCAAAGGTTCTGTCAGCAGGTGGTTCTTCCAAAAGTTGATTAATCCTTTGAACATCTGATCTCAAAACTGTCCTCACAATTTTGCTAATTCAGGCTTCCTCAGCAGATTTGTAGGGCTTCCTGAGTTGAACCTAGCAATGGTTGCTATTGATGAGCTAAGTGGCCAGCTGTGGCTCCTTAATACCACCTCTCGTTATTGCTGCTCTAACATCTTCCTCCTCCAGCCATTACATTCATTCATCTGAGCTAAGGGATAGGTAGCACTAGAAACCAGCAGCCTTTGCTCACATACAGATAGATTTATCTCAGCCAGGAGCAAAACAAAGCTGCTCTGAGACATCCTACTGCCACACTTTCTCTCTACACTGTTCCAGCACCATTAAAAGTGTGTCTTTCTCAGAGTCTTAATGCCACATTTGCTCCTTGTGTTTGAGCATGGGGCTTAGCCTAGCAGAGCCCTCAATGCCTACATGCTTTTCCTGAGTCCATGTTGCCTTGCTTTTTTTTCCTGCATGTGCAGGAGTGTGTCTTTGATTTATGAACCCTTATTGAATTGCTCTTTGTGCTGCAAGAAGCTCTGCTGCTTTGCTGTGGCTTCCTATAAAACTATGGGAGGATGCAGCCACCTGCCTGGGCACATAGCAGAAAGTACCAGAAGACTCCTCCTCACGTGACAGTCTGTGTCCTCTGTAAACACATACCAACAGAAATTGAACTGTATCCCTATGCAAAGCCATGGTTGCCAACTCAGTCTCACAGTACAAGCAGGGGAATTCATCTTGTTCACTGCTTTGAACAGCTCTGTCTTCAGCCCTACCACTCTATAACCTCCTTGCCTCCTCCAGACCCTCACACAAGTCACCACGCTGCAGTCACAGAAAGACTAACACCCAGCAGCCCTGAATCACTGCCAAGAGGTGCATGGCTTTGCATTTGGTGACAGCATCTGCAGCCCTGCTGGCACTGAATGTGGCAGCAACTCGCATGCAGAAGGACTCAAGCTGCTGCTCGGGGTAACATTGAGCTGCTGCCACCCGCTTTAGTAGACAAAGCCAAGCAGCACCAAAAAAAGCCTATGCAAAGAAAGTTCTGTGTCATCTCCACACAGGGCTGGGAGCACTCTATTACCCTTCTTGTGGCTGCCACCTGTGGTATTTCAGGGGGCTGAAAGACTCCACTTTAGCAAGATATCTAGGTCAGAAGCTCAGAAGACAATGAAAACTATTCTGAACTCACCGCTTGGCGGGAGGAATTTGAGAGCCATGACTAAAATGAGCTTCGATTCAAAATTCTCATTTACACATTAACAAACTAACAGGAGCAAAGAACTTCCATGGAGCCCTCTGCACCTTTCTGGAATTAAAGGACCACAGAGATGGATAGCTCCTCTCCTGGAGATGGGCAATTACCAGGTGAGATGAAGCGCTCAGCCAAGTCTGAACCTTTCTGCAGCTTTCCAAGGGCTTTTTATCAATTCAGTTTCCATGCCTTTTCCTTTGTCAGGTGAAATATTTGAACTGCTCTGTCTGATGATGGGATATATATTCACAGTGAAAATCCCAGTCCTTCACACTGTGTTGTGTTTTTTTTTTAAACAGTGAGCATAGGAACACTAAAAGTTTCTGACTGATATCTTTTCATTAAAGGACAAAAAAAGGCCTGCATGCATCTATCAAATCTCTAGATGTAATAATGAAATAAATTATTGCTAAAATAAGATCAATTTATGGTACAAACATCAATTTCCACTGCTAGATACAGAATCATAGAATGGTAAGGTTGGAAGGGACCTCAAGGATCATCTAGTTCCACCCTCCTGCCATAGGCAGGGACACCTCCCACTAGCACAGGGCACTCAAGGCCTCCTCCAACCTGGCCTTGAACACCTCCAGGGAGGGAGCAGCCACAACCTCCCTGGGCAACCTGTGCCAGTGCCTCACCACCCTAACTACAAAGAACTTCCTCCTAACATCCATTTTCAGTCTCCTCTCTGCCAGTTCAAACCAACAAAAAAACCCCCAACCCCCAAACCAACAAAAAAACCCCCAACCCCCAAACCAACAAAAAAACCCCCAACCCCCAAACCAACAAAAAA
>VWZE01016574.1:0-31638 GCA_013396675.1 Eubucco bourcierii | reverse complement strand
CTCTCTGGGCTCGGCCCTCCAGCCAGTTCCTAACCCAGCACAGAGTGTTGCCATTCTTTGTATTGTTGACACATGAAAAAAAAAAAAAAAAAAAAAAAGTAGCATGCTTGCTTGCCCCTCTTTGATTCACTTTTCTCCTGCAATGCATATTAGACATATTGTTGAGATGGTTCTGTGTTTCTCTTACAGCATCTCAGAAGGTTACTGCAGCTGTTTTCTGGGAGTGCTTCCACCCAAGCGATGGATTTCTAGATACATCTTCCCAAGGAGAAAATAGAGAACCTGCAATGTACTGCAAATCTCTGTCCTCCAGTGCAGACATCATTTCATGAACACCAGAGCCTGAATCTCTCAAATCTCTACTCAAAATCCAAACCAGTAGCAGAATACAAATACATACTATGACTTAAAAAAAAGACAAGTTGACTTGTAACTTTTTCATGAGCTGAGAAATGCAGCCACATCTCGTCCTAGTTTCATGACAGCTAATAAAAGTACAAGACCAGAGCTAAAGAACACTTCTGTGTTTTGGGATGTACCTCTTTATGGCCTGATTTTATAGTGTTGTGAAGGAGACTGGCACTCCAGACCAGGTAGCAAAACCACTCACCCTCTGGGCACAGGCAGTCATGACATGCTGTGTAATGCTTCTGCAGCAATTCCATCCTCCTTCAAATACAACTGGTGCTTGACACCAGAGGGGAATGAGGGCACTCCTCTTGAGTGACTGCACAAAGACTCTGAGGGCCTTACAGTTGTGCACATTTGAAGCATGCAGCATTGCTGTGTGGTTCCCTTGTGTGAAACCCAGCACAGCCTTCTGCCTGAGCATAGCCTCTCCCCACAGCAGGCATGGGAGCAGTGGTAGACCTGCGTTTCCTGTTTTTCACTGCTAGAATCATAGAATGGTAAGGTTGGAAGGGACCTCAAGGATCATCTAGTTCCAACTCCCTGCCACAGGCAGGGACACCTCCCACTAGTACAGCTCACTCAAGGCCTCCTCCAACCTGGCCTTGAACACCTCTAGGGAGGGAGCAGCCACAACCTCCCTGGGCAACCTGTGCCAGTGTCTCACCACCCTCACTGCAAAGAGCTTCCTCCTAACATCCAGTCTAAATCTCCCCTCTGCCAGTTCAAACCCATTGCCCCNAGAGCTGTTGCAGTCCTCTGATCATCTTCATTGCCTCCTCTGGACCAGCTCCAACAGTTCCATGTCCTTCCTGTGCTGGGGGCTCCAGAACTGCACACAGTACTCCAGGTGGGGTCTGACCAGAGCAGAGCAAAGGGGCAGAATCCCCTCCCTTGCCCTGCTGCCCACACTGCTCTTGTTGAAGCCCAGCACACAGTTGCTGTCTGGGCTGCACTCACACTGCAGGCTCATGTTGAGCTTTTCATCAACCCAGACCCCCAGGTCCTTTTCCTCAGGGCTGCTCTCCAGCCATTTCCTATATCCTCCATGGCTTTTGGATGGAAATAAGCAACACCAGCCATTTTTATACCACAAATTACTTCAACATTTTCTGTTGGGCCCACCAGAGGGGAATTCTGTGTCTTCTCACTCCCCAGTCTTTCCTCCCGCTCCTCCGGTTTCCATCTAAAAACAGATAATTATACTTCCCACTCTCCAAAATGTTTTTCCTATTGCAAGTAAAAATGCACAACATTTACTCAAAGACTTCCAAGCTTCTGATGAGCATGATCTGAGCTTTCACTATGCGAAGGCATCCCCTTCTCAGGGGGCATTATTTTGGTACTTCACAGCTGAGATGGCCTCCATTAATTTAAGTGGTGTAAAAAGAAAATATGTTTAAGAAAATAAAGTGTAATGAGATAACACACAGAAAATTCTTCCCAGTTTTTATCATGACTATTTTTGTGGGTGCTTACTGGATAATTTTTAACCCAATGTGTCAGGTTTAATGTCCTACCAAACCAATTCCATAGATACTCCCAGCTCTTCCTCTGTTAGCACAAAATACTGAGTCAAGCACCACTAATGTTTATTTTAGTTTTGCAAAATTGATCCCAGCTTCCTAATTTTTGAGAAAGATTGGGACATTTGGGGATATTTCCCAAATAAATCCTGCCTGCTGTTTTAAAGGGGGAAAAGACTCTAGACACGGCATCATTGTGACTGTGCGAGGCATTTCTGGCACCTGTAATGAGTGTCTGACTTCTCTGCTTGCTTTCATACTTTGATGAATATGTGGTACCATTAGGCAGGAAAAGAAAGTATTCCCAAGAAAATCCCTGCTAAAGACATGTTGGAGCTAATTGGTAGTAGAGAGACATCATGCTTGCTTTCTGCACTAACAAGTATTTGATCCTGTGAAACTCAACTTGCTCCCATGTAATTTAAACCTGTCAAAATGGGACATTGTATTTTCCCTTTTCTGCACAGGCAATCTTGCCAAGGTTAACTATACAATCTTGTTAGGCTTCTATAGATTTCATTAATGCCTCATAAAAAAGAATCAATGTAACTCCTTGCATGCCCATATTCAAAAAAAAAAAAAAAAAGAGACCTTTCGATTTACTCTTGAAGATAAGAAAAAAGAATCTTCATCAATAGACATCGTCAAAACTTCTCTGAGGAGAGCATCTGCAACAGGGAGCTCAGATTAGGAATTCTTCAGAGAAGTTGTGTTCCTGCTCTGAACTCCTTCCTAAAGGGACTGCTTCTGATCCTATTGGGAACACTTTGGTGGGACTACTGATTTCAAGCCAAAACCTTGCAAAGCTGTGTATTAGAGGCAGGGGATTGCTCAGACACTGGAACACTGATGCTCACACAAGTGTCACACTTCAAAGCTTAATAGGACTACTAACAAGGGAAAGCAAAAAGAAACTTAATCAATAGACATCATCAAAATTTCTCTGAGGAGAGCATCTGCAACAAGGAGCTCAGATTAGGAATTCTTCAGAGAAGTTGTGTTCCTGCTCTGAACTCCTTCCTAAGGGACTGCTTCTGATCCTACTGGGAAAACTTTGGTGGGACTACTGATATCAGGCCAAAACCTTGCAAAGCTGTGTATTACTCAGACACTGGAACACTGATGCTCACACAAGTGCCACACTTCAAAGCTTAATAGGACTACTAACAAGGGAAAGTATTTTTACAGAGCTGTGCCTTTATTCCCACTTATGCTGTGACATTTTTTTCCCATGGGTTATGAAACACAATGCCTAAACTTGACTTTGTCATGTAATTTACAGCATTGCATGCCCAGCAAGCACACCAAAGGAGCATCTTGCTCAGCATCCCAGCGTGAGAGGCACTGATAACAAACCATAGAATGGTCTGGGCCAGAAGGGACCTCTAGAGGTCATCCACTCTGGTCCTCCTGCAGTCAGCAGGGGCATCCCCACCAGACCAGGTCACCCAGAACCCTGTCAAAGCTCACTCTGAATGTCTCCAGGGAAGGGGCCTCAACCACCTCCCTGGGCAACCTGTTCCAGTGCTCTGCTACCTTCATAGTAAAGAGCTTGTTCCTAACATCCACTCTAAATCTGCTCTTCTTAAGCTTGAACCCATTGCCCCTCATCCTGTCACTGCAGGCCTTTGTAAACAGCTTCTCTCCATCCTTCCTGTAGGCTCCCTTCAGCTACTGGCAGGCTGCTATTAGGTCCCCTGAAACCTCCTCTTCTCCAGACTGAACACCCCCAACTCCCTCAGCCTGTCCTCACAGCAGAGCTGCTCCAACCCTCTGATCATTTTCATAGCCCTCTTCTGTACCTGCTCCATCAGGTCTATGTCCTTCCTATAATGAGGGCTCCAGAACTGGATGCAGTACTCCAGGTGAGGTCTCACCAGAGCAGAGTGGCAGAATCACCTCTCTGGCTCTGCTGGCCACACTTCTTTTGACACAGCCCAAGGTAAGATTTGCCTTCTGGGTTGCAAGCTCACACTGTCTGCTCACACATGTCCAGCTTCTTGTCTACCAGCATCCCTAAGTCCCTTTTCACAGGGCTGCTGCCTAACACCTCATCCCCCAGCCTGTACTGATAGTGAGGATTGTTCCATTCCAGGCGTAAAACCCTGGAAGGCTACTCTAAGGTCTCCTGGAAGCCTTCTCTTCTCCAGGCTGCAGAGCCCCAACTCTCTCAGCCTGTCCTCATAGCAGAACTGCTGCAGCCCTCTGAGCATCTTCATGGCCTCCTCTGGACCCACTCCAACACTTCCATGTCCTTCTTGTGCTGGGAATATTGACAAGGTCTTGTAATGACAGGACAAGGGGCAATGGGTTTAAACTAGCAGAAGGGAGATTTAGAGTGGATGTTAGGAGGAAGTTCTTTCCAGTGAGGGTGGTGAGACACTGCAACAGGTTGCCCAGGGAGGTTGTGGTTGCTCCCTCCCTAGAGGTGTTCAAGGCCAGGCTGGACAAGGCCTTGAGCAAGTTGTGCTAGTGGGAGGTGTCCCTGCCTATGGCAGGGGGTTGGAACTAGATGATCCTTGAGTTCTCTTCCAACCTTACCATTCTGTGAAATCTGAAGTTGACATCACCTAATATGAACCAGTACTCTATTATACAACCCAGAGCACAAATCAAAAGAACTGAATTTTCAAAGTTGAACTATTTTCAGTTAAGTTCTTTACCCTTGCAGGCAAATGTGGCAAGGGAAATATATTGCCAAATAATATTTGGTGGTTAGTAAGATATTTCCTTGTTGAGCGAGGTTTTAAGCTGGATTTGTGGGAAGGAAACACGTAGGACTGCATATGCTATTTCAGTGCAGAAATTCCTTGGGGTTAGGTAATTATATCTACTAATAACTTCCCAACAACAGTGCCTACATGCAGCCTGCACATACACATAATGAAGCAATTTAATCCTGTTCATGCACTGCCACATTCTCAACCAATGACTTGCACTTAGTTCTCATGCTACAGAAAACTGAGAACTGTGACTTCAGTTTTCCAGAAATCCAAGTAGTGAATTGGGGAACCCTTGTGATCCCTCTAGAGACAAGGGTTTTCTACACACTTTATAGTAACACCTTTGTAAATCATGGCTATGCATCCTGTGTGCCCATAGGATGTTGATAGGTCACTCACTGCTGATTGCAAGTATCAAGAGGCACCATGCATTCTTACACTGAGCAGAAAGGGGCCCGAGGGTTATAATGGACAAGCAACTGAATGTGAGCCATCAGTGAGCCCAGGTGGCCAAGAAAGTCAATGGCATCCTGGCTGGGATTAGAAATGCTGTGTCCAGCAGAAGTAGGGAGGTGATTGTCCCCTTGTACTCTGCTCTGGTGAGGCCATAGCTCGAGTGTTGTGTTCAGTTTTGGGCACCTCAACATGAGAGAGACATGGAGGTGCTGGAGCCAGTGCAGAGGAGGGCAAGGAAACTAGGGAAGGGCCTGGAGGGAAAAAAATCTTATGAAGAGCAACTGAAGGAGTTGAGGATGGTTAGTTTGAAGAAGAGAAGGCTGAGGGGAGACCTCATGGCTGTCTACAGATAAATGAGAGGACATTGTGGACGGGTTGGTGCTGGTCTCTTCTCAGAGATAATTAGCCATAGAACAAGAGGGAATGACCTCAACCTGCCACTGGGTAGGTTTAGTCCGGATATTTGGAAAAAGATTTTCACAAGGAGAGTGGTCAGGCACTGGAATGAGTTGCCTTAAGAGGTGGTGGAGTCACCAAGCCTGGATGTGTTTAAAAGTCGTTTGGATGTGATGCTTGGGGCTATGGTTTAAGGGTGAACCTTGCAGAGCAGGGTTATCAGCTGGACTTGGTGATCCTGGGAGGCTTTTCCAACCTGAATGTTTCTGTGATTCTGTGAAAAAATATTGGTGTGTCCTAAAATACTGAGCAACTGCAAGCAAGGCAAAGTTAGATGAAATATGATCATTGGAGAGTACAGTTGGGTTTGGGGCTTTTGTGAAGGCTGTTTATTTGGGTTTTTTTCAGTGACTGCCTAAAGTAAAACCTTAGCTGGTTGCTTTATTTGCTGATATACATAAGTGATAATACATAGGCCAGTATCTCTATTCTCTTCTCAAATGCCATGTCAGAAAGCAAGCAATATGACAGTTTTTACCTTGCACTGCAGGAAGGAGTTACTTTGCTGAAACAAAATAAGCTTCAGCAGCTGATGAGAATGAATCAATACTTTTTTAAGATTAATTTTAACCTTATGGGCCATTGTGGCAAAGACAATCCCCACTAATGTACTTCCATGGAATTGCTTGAATGCATATCTCAAAACAAGGAACTTTGCCAAGAACAACCAGTAAAGTTTTCTTCTGATGTATGTAGAGGAAAAAACAGGAAAAGAAGGAAATACAGTAGGAAGTTTTTTTGGGAAGGCTTGGTTGGTTGTTTTCTTCTCTTTTAGTCAAAGAAGAAGCCTCTTCATAACTTCAGAGTCAGAAATGCATTTGCATGAGCCCACCAAATTCCAAAATCATAGAAGCACAGAATGGTATGGTTGGAAGGGACCTCAAGGATCAGCTAGTTCCAAGCCCCTGCCATAAGCAGGGACACCTCCCACTAGCACAGTTCACTCAAGGCCTCCTCCAACCTGGCCTTGAACACCTCCAGGGAGGGAGCATCCACAACCTCCCTGGGCAACCTGTTCCAGTGTCTCACCACCCTCACTGCAAAGAACTTCCTTCTAGCATCCAGTTTAAATCTTCCCTCTGCCAGTTCAAACCCACTGCCCCTTGTCCTGTCATTACAAGTCCCTCCCCAGCCTTCCTGTAGGCCCCCTTCAGATACTGGAATGCTACTATAAGGTCTTCTCTAAGTCTTCCTATTGTAACTGTAGAAAACCTGAGAAAATCATATTGAAATCAGACATATTACTGAGAGCTAACATGATCAGAACACCCTAAAAGCTTTGCTTGATATAGGTTTTTGCTTGTATAAATGGCCACACGCAACCATTTCTTGTCCTTCAGATGCCAATGGTAGCTTAGTGTGCTGTCTATCCCAGATCTTCACCTGCTTCCTGAAGAAAAATAACAATAAAATCTGCTGAGCCACTTAAAATACTTTTTCCTGCCCTGGCAATGGGTGTCTTGCACAGGCTGCAGCCCCTCAAGATAAGCCAGCTCCAGCTCTGGGCACTCCAGAAGCTACAAGCCAAGACAACCTGCAGGCTCCTTTCATCCTGTGCCCAGAGGCTCCTTAGCATGAACACGCACCTCAGCTTGCTCCATATACTCTTTAATTTTAGGAAGTGGGGTCATAAGCTTGAGAGGCTTATGGCTAGGAGATAACATTCATGAAGGAACCAGACACTCCTGGAGATTAAATTTCTTTGACTATTTAGGCTATTGCATTGCCTGGAAAAAAAAATGATGTCAATTTAAGTGACAGATTCAACTGCAGAACAAGGGTAAAATAAAACCAAAACAAAACCAAAAATCCCACAAATGAACATTCCCCAGGGTTGTCTTTGGTTACTTTCTTCTTTTATTTGAGAGGCTAAAGAACACTCCCCAGTAAATAAACAATTGAAAAACATTTTGTTTTGCACAATTGTTTCTTAAGGTCTTTGTTTGAGCTAGGGGGAAATGACTTGAGGGGTGATTACAAATCTCTTCTCAACATTTCAAGGTCTTGCAGTGAACAGGACAAACTACATGCACAGTCCTAACTCACAAAGGCTGTCAGTCTCACCCAACTCAAAGTCTTCTGCAGTACAGACAGACTATCAGGTCACTTTTGCTCTTTCTATCAAATACAGGGCCAAAGCTTCCCAGAGAGAAGGGGCTCAGCATATAATGCAGTCTCACAGGCCCCCAGCACACCTCTACAAGCTTTATCATCTTTTAATTCATAGCCATGTGGGTACCTGAATTAACCGGATAACTATCTGCTTCTAATAGTTTTATGCACAGTCCAGGCTTAGTATACAATATGCAGGACAGATAAAGCTTCAAGAAAGAGATTGAGGGAGATTCTCCTTGCCCTCTACTCTGCCCTAGGGAGGACCTGTCTGAAATATTACATCCAGTTCTGGGCTCCCCAGTTCAAGAGGGACAGGGATCTACTGGACAGAATCCAATGGAGAGCTACAAGGATGCTAAAGGGACTGCAGCACTGCCTGAAGAGAGAAGGCTGAGAGCCCTGGGGATGTTTAGTTTGGAGAGGAGACTGAGAGGGGATCTGAGCAATGTCTGTAAATATCTGAGGGTTGGGGGTCAGGAAGAAAGGGACAGGGACAGCCTCTGCTCACTTTGCCCTGGCATAAGACAAGGGGCAAGAGATGGAAACTGCAGCACAGGAAATTCCACCTCAACATAAGGAAGAACTTCTTGAGCGTAAGGGTGACAGAGCCCTGGCACAGGCTGCCCAGAGAGGTTGTGGAGTCTCCCTGGCTGGAGACTTTCAAGACCCATCTGGGTGTGTTCCTGTGTGACCTGCACTAGATTCTATGGTCCTGCTCTGGCAGGGGGTTGGACCTGAAGATCTCCAGAGCTCACTTCCTACCCCTAGCATCCTGTGATCTTGAGAGTATTTGCACTGGTATTCACTGGTATTTTCCAATGAAGAATACTCAGGGCTGTATTAAAACAATTATCCCACAGCAACATGATCAGGATCACTTTATTAGCCCCACTACGCATAGCTCCATAATTCTCCCAGCTCATGAATGTGTGTACATTTGCTGTTTCATAATCAAAGATAACAACTTTAAATAACTTTCAGGCAAAGTAGTGAAAAGAAATCAGAGAATGGTAAGAAATTAGCAAAGAAGATAAGGATAAAATGGGTCAGCAGTTACTCTCCCCATAAGATCCCGAAGTGGATTCAGTATTCAAATGAAAGCACTCTAAGTGTACTGTGAAATATTTACAGCTGTTATTACTGCCTGATTTATGTCTGCCAGAGACCAGATTATTCAGATGGGTTTCACAGGCAATATGTTAGTAAACAGGATTTTGTTTGGCAATTATATTAAACATGCCCATATAAGCTTTGGATTAATTATAAACAGTATTTTACTGTACTTGATAAAAGCACTAAGCAGCAAGAACTAATGATGTCAGAAAGGTCTTCTCTCGTTTTCAATAAAGCTTTCCATGTGAAAAACCTGTCAATGTGAAAAAGTTATTGCTTGTAATTAAAACCAGCCTTTAGTTCAGTAATATGTTTACATATTATGTTCCAGATGAGGAGGGAAAAAAAAAAAAAAAAAGCAGCACCTGACTGGTTCTCCTTAAACCCTGTAGTTTGCAAACACATTATTTGCTCTCGGCACACTACTGATGTCAACTACTTCAGCTTGGGAAGACAAAAAAATTCCATTTCAGCCTCCTGACATGCTCAAGAGTTTTGGACTGCTAATGCAGTTTGTTCAGAGACTAAGTGAGCCCTCCAGATGTGTTCAGAGGATTTTTGCAGTGGGTATGTCTACGCACATCAGGTAGTTAAGCTCCACTCCTGTCAGAACTTATAAAAGGTTTCACTAATGGGTGGATAATAGCAAGAGAAGGTGGAGGAGGTTACAGTAATCCTTCACCCTACTTGGGGACCACGTCAGTCAGTGAGTAATTACCTCTCTGTTTCCAGCTCTCACATTAAATTACTAAATGATGCTTTGCCTGTCTCCACAATGGCTTTACAGCACCAGGTCTCTTCTCAAAGCAGACCTCAAATTTTCAAACTGAGATTGGTTGCCAAAGCAGGTCCAAACCACGCTTCAGTGAGTCCTAAACCTGCAGTACTAGGACCTTGGTGGGCTGGTTGCTTTTTAACTTCATCACCTGCCACACTCCTCTTTACCAAGCATGCCATTTTTCATCACAGAATCACAGAATCACAGAATCACAGAATCACAGAATCACAGAATCACAAGGTTGGAAGGGACCTCAAGGATCATCTAGTTCCAAACCCCTACCATAGGCAGGGACACCTCCCACTAGTACAGGGCACTCAAGGCCTCCTCCAACCTGGCCTTGAACACCTCCAGGGAGGGAGCAGCCACAACCTCCCTGGGCAACCTGTGCCAGTGCCTCACCACCCTCACTGCAAACAACTTCCTCCTAACATCCAGTCTACCCTCATCTACGTCTCAACCCTCCTTTTGATAAACGAGAGGGATAGATGCTATTTGCTGCACCAATAATAAAAGGTTTAAGACCACAGGCATACAAACACTATCTTGAGAAGCTTCAGTGTTGTCACACTGCTGCAAAGAGACTTGCTTCCTAAATAACCTGCAAATAGGTTTTGTTTGTTTTTCCATGCAACCCAGTGCTCCACATGACAAAGCATCTTACTGACTTCAGGAAAAACTTTTCTTGAACAAGGTGGTCAAGTATTTAGCAATGAAGGCAGCAGCAGATAAGCAGCTCCGTGGTTATCCTGGGCTACAGAAGCAGCAGATCTGTTCATCTAGCTTTAATTCAGAAACCTGACACTCTCTGCCTCTCTTGTAAACGTTTCTGGGTTTTGTTAATGGGACCAGATGGTAAATTCAGTTTGATTACAACTCTCCCTGCTTTAATGTGAACTCTTCATCTTACTCCTATCAGATGACATTTGCTTTCCTTAATGTACATAGTTCCAGAAAAATTACAGAAGTGCTATAGCTGCATTGCATGGGAAATTCCGATGTACATTTAGCTGACATAGCATCAGCTGTTGTTTAAACTGGCCTTAGCTAATGGACTTTTAATGTCAGTGGGGTTGTGAGCAGTTACTGGCTATTAGCAGGAATCAGCCCTTTCTGTAAAAATCACTTTTCCTCAAGTGTGTTGTTTGAACATTCCTTCCTCTGATTTAGTGACTGTCACCAAATACAAAACAAACGCAAGGACGCTGGAATCTGCTGTTATCTTTAAAACCAACTTAACCTCAGCCTGGCCTCCAGGAGTAAAATATGTGTTCTGCATTGGTAGCAGCAGACGTAAAACTTTAAAGACAAAAGACCACATTTTGCTCGTCCTCCTTCAGTGAGGAAATCATAGAATGGTAAGGCTGGAAGGGACCTCAAGGATCATCCAGTTCCAACCCCCTGCCATAGGCAGGGACACCTCCCACTAGTACAGCTCACTCAAGGCCTCCTCCAACCTGGCCTTGAACACCTCCAGGGAGGGAGCAGCCACAACCTCCCTGGGCAACCTGTGCCAGTGTCTCACCACCCTCACTGCAAACAACTTCCTCCTAACATCCAGTCTAAATCTCCCCTCTGCCAGTTCAAACCCATTGCCCCTTGTCCTATCATTGCAAGACCTTCTAAACAGTCCCTCCCCACCCTTCCTGTAGGCTCCCTTCAGATACTGGAAGGCTACTCTAAGGTCTCCTAGAAGCCTTCTCTTCTCCAGGCTGCAGAGCCCCAACTCTCTCAGCCTGTCCTCATTGCAGAGCTGCTGCAGCCCTCTGAGCATCTTTGTGGCCTCCTCTGGACCTGCTCCAACACTTCCATGTCCTTCCTGTGCTGAGGGCTCCAGAACTGCACACAGGACTGCAGGTGGGGTCTGACAAGAGCAGAGTAAAGGGGCAGAATCACCTCCCTTGCTCTGCTGCCCACACTGCTCTTGCTGCAGCCCAGTACTCAGCTGGCTGGCTGGACTGCATGTGCACACTGCAGGCTCATGTTGACCTTTTCATCAACCCAGACCCCCATGTTCTTTTCCTCAGTGAAACAAGACAGAAAGCAAAATCTGACCAAGATACTGCCACCAAATGATTTCCCTAAGAAGGGGAGATCTTTGCAATGAAACCAAGTGCTCATAAAATATGCTCATCAGTAAAATATAACAGACAAATAGGCCACACCATGTCATTCCGTCAATTCAATCCAGGTTCCTGTGGAAACATTTCTTTTAAATGCAAAATTTAATACTTTACTCCCCATATTACTGTTACAGTTTGAGAATAGTGTCTGAATTGTAATTTGTAAATAAAGCTTGAGAGAATCTAAGAGTACGTCCCAAAAGGGGCTGAACAAAACATAAGAGAAATATTTATCTCATTTCATTGGCCTGTTATTTTTCTACATAATCTGAGGTCCAGTGTTTTCTGCTGCTTGCCTGCTGTTCCCACCATCTCTCTCCCTCTGACCTTTCCTGCTTCTCTGTGTTGAGAATTGTGTAGGTTGTGGTACAAAACAGCAAGAGGATAGAGGTAATTTGTTAACTGGTACACAGCCCTCTGGACTTTTTGTCCAGGGGAGTCTGGACTTTGTCCAGGGGGACTAACTGGGCTGTTGTCTGGTTGTATATATATATGTGTGTATTTATTTGTATATGTTTATTACCTTTTATATTTAGCCTACTATGTAAATAATTTCATTTTACATCCAAATTCTGAGCATTGTGGTAATTTACTTTTGGCAGGTGGGTGTGGGGGTAATATCCAAACTCTAAGTGGTACAAAACCACCACGACTCAAAATTATAGAAACATTTATAAGGAAACCAGGACAACCTTTGGTTAAATATTTGGAAGGTTTTAACTAACAGCTATGACAATGAAGTAATATGCAACATTTAGGGAAGATAAAAGGAAAAGATCCATATAGAAATAGTAAAATCTCATGGGGCAAGGAAAGGACAAAAGTTACCAGGAGTTGAACAGTTTTGCCTTTCCTAGTCCTTGTGAAAGGCATATGGCACACAGAATGATAAGGTTGGAAGGGACCTCAAGGATCATCTAGTTCCAACCCCCTGACATAGGCAGGGGACACCTCCCACTAGTACAGCGCACTTAAGGCCTCATCCAATCTGGCCTTGAACACCTCTAGGGAGGGAGCATCCACGACCTCCCTGGGCAACCCGTTCCACATCTCATTCTACTTCCTAAACCAGGATAATGACCAATTTTGTTACCAGCTACCAGGCTGCATTTCTAACTCAAGCCTTCAAAGCCCATGTTTTTAGCAGTAAAGGCCTTTCTTTCAAACCAGACTGATTGGTGAGGCAGGAAATTGCCATGCATGCATGTGGAATAGATATTTCTGTGGATATCTACCTACAGTTGGTGACGTTTGGCTGTCAGCATTCTTATCTGAAATAAGGCAACAAACCAAGAAGAAAAAAAAAAATTATCTACCTGTAAGAACCTCACCAAGCTGTTTTTAAGTAAGGCACTGTCTTAATCTCTCTACAGTAAAAAGCCATGCTGCTCTATGTACAGGAAATGAAAGGCCAGAAAATGATTCAGATTATTCATTTTAAAAATCAAAAAGAAACAAACAAATCCAAACAACATACAGAAGAAATCTTGCCAGTGAAAAAGGTGAGAGCGGGGTACATGCATCCTAGAGTCTCACTCGACTGTTTTGACATATTTAACACAGAACTAGATCAGCTTTTGACATGTGCCAGCTTTGAGATTAATGAAGCTGTATTTGTTGGTGGTTGTAACCTGGCCTTGTATCCTGCAAGTCTATCCTTGGTATAAGCACTGGAGACCTCAAACAACAAAAGAAACTGGTAGTAGACTGACACACCACAGCACTGAAACTTCTAGCTACACAATTTCTAGTTACTTGGGAACTAAGAAATTAGCAACTTCCAATTAGTTACAGCACAGTTATTTTACACAAGGAAGGGAAGGAAAACAGTCTTGCCAGCAGAGATCTGCTGCATAAAATCACTGAGTTTTATTTGAGCAGGAAGCTGCAAAAGTTACCCTCACCTTCAGAAACTGGTGAGGAAGCAGAAAGGAAGTCCCCTAAAGCTGTGTTTGCAACATCTGCATGAAAGGAATTTGTAATGGGGATAATGACTTGCCAAAAACTAGTGCAGCTTTGGGGCTAAAAAGCTTAGAGCAAGGAATGCTAGTTGTTCATGAGCCAATTCAGTGAGCTGTTCAGTGAGTGACACTTTCACCACCATTTAATCACAGCCCCATCCACTAACTGGACAGGTTGGCTTTCCATAATCAACTCTTGATTTTCAGATGTGAAGTGACTGAGTTTGAGAGAGCAAACTCCATCTCCTCTTAGTTGAAAGCATCATCAAGTTTTGTCCTAGCTCTAAAATAAAGGCTCATCCAGCAGAGGTTTCTCTATGGCCTCCTCATCTGACTGCAGAAAACCCAATATTTCAGCCTGGACACTTCACCCTGTTAGCCCCAGCCATTCACCTTTACAGTATCACAGTATCACCAAGGTTGGAAGAGACCTCAAAGCTCATCAAGTTCAACCCGTTCCCACAGCCCTCAAGACCAGACCATAGCACCAAGTGCCACGTCCAAATCTGCCTTGAACACCTCCAGGGACGATGACTCCACCACCTCCCTGGGCAGCCCATTCCAGCAGTCAATGACTCTCTCAGGCAACAACTTTCTCCTCACCTCCAGCCTAAACTTCCCCTGGTGCAGCTTGAGACTCTGTCCCCTTGTTCTAGTGCTGCTTGCCTGAGAGAAGAAAGCAACCTCCTCCTGGCTACAACCTCCCCTCAGGTAGCTGGAGACAGCAAGAAGGTCTCCCCTGAGCCTCCTCTTCTCCAGGCTAACCAATCCCAGCTCCCTCAGCCTCTCTCCATAGGGCTGTGCTCCAGGCCTCTCCCCAGCCTCGTTGCCCTTCTCTGGACACACTCAAGCACCTCAATGTCCTTCTTCAATTGAGGGGCCCAGAACTGGACACAGGACTCAAGGTGTGGCCTAAGCAGTGCAGAGTCCAGGGGGAGAATGAGCTCCCTGCTCCTGCTGGCCACACTATTGCTGATGCAGGCCAGGATGCCATTGGCCTTCTTGGCCACCTGGGCACACTGCTGGCTCATGTTCAGGTGGGTGTCAATCAGCATCCCCAGATCCCTTTCTGTTTGGCTGCTCTCCAGCCACTCCCACCCCAGCCTGTAGCTCTGCATGGGGTTGTTGTGGCCAAAGTGCAGCACCTGGCACTTGGATTTGTTGAGCTCCATCCCCTTGGACTCTGCCCATCTGTGCAGGCGGTCGAGGTCCTGCTGCAGAGCCCTTCTGCCCTCCAACCCAGCAACATCAGCCCCCAGCTTGGTATCATCTGCAAATTTGCTGGTGCCTGACTCGATGCCCTCGTCCAGATCATCACTGAAGATGTTACAGAGGATGGGGCCCAGCACTGATCCCTGGGGCACACCGCTAGTGCCCGGCCTGCAGCTGCATGTGGCACCATTCACCACCACTCTCTGGGCTCGGCCCTCCAGCCAGTTCCTAACCCAGCGCAGAGTGTTGCCATCCAAGCCATGAGCTGACAGCTTTAGCCAGTTTTAGCCACAGTGCCTCATCATTTGTATGTCTAGAGCTGTAGTGTAACCAGGCTGACACATGAAGTTGTTGTTGTAGGGAAACGTGACAGGAGTACATCTGTGCCAAGCCCATAAGTAACTGGTAAAACTAGGAGATACAGCAATGAAAAGGAAAATCACAGAGCAAGGCACTCCCAGTAATTACCTGCACTGCAGTCAGCGTAGGTGAATCCGATGCACATGAGGGCAGAGTGAGCTGATATTCAGTCCCACTTCCTGTTCCTCTATTTCAGGAGAACTGAACTGCAATTAACCTCATTCACTGAGACAATATTATTATTTTTACTCTCTGTGTAAACTTTCCAGTATAAACACATGTGTTAGGACTGGATAAGACAAGCAATGGATTTAAACAATAAACAAACAAACCATATCGTTAACAGTGCAGTGATTTGTGTCCCAGCCATTCTTTTCCACAAACTTTAGCTCTCTGAGAAGCTCTGAATTACTAAATAACCCCGTGGTGATCGCTTTTCACTGCCTGATGTGAAATGCACTGAATTCAGGCAAAGAAATGCCTGGGGAGCAACTCTATCAGTTTGAGCAAGTTTCCAAACAACTGCAATAGAGTCGGTCTCTTTTGACAGATCATTCAAAGCTTACTTGCACATTTCCTTCTATCTAGCTGATGAAATTCAAGATTTCTCAAGCAATCACATTCAGCACTCAGGAGACCAGAAAACCTCAGGCTTTCCTCTTTCTCAAAGGATACATCGTTAATCCAGAGAGCTTAACATTTCAACCTCTCACTCAATATGAGACTAAGAAATAAAGCTACTTTACTTCTTGACAACAACTAAAAGGGGATTGGCAGGAGCTACCCAAGAAGAAAATGTTCAGCTGTTTCCAGGCCACTAAAACCTATCTCAGCTCCTCAGCACTGTTGTTGATAATACTACCTCAACAAGATGCTGATTTAATTGCCTAGGCAACCTCCTAGCTTTTGTGAGTCATAAGGCAGCTTTGGAGGTTCATAGAATCATAGAATGGTAAGGTTGGAAGGGACCTCAAGGATCAGCTAATCCCAAACCCCTGCCATAGGCAGGGACACCTCCCACTAGTACAGGGCACTCAAGGCCTCCTCCAACCTGGCCTTGAACACCTCCAGGGAGGGAGCAGCCACAACCTCCCTGGGCAACCTGTGCCAGTGTCTCACCACCCTCACTGCAAATAACTCCCTCTGAACATCCAGTCTAAATCTCCCCTCTGCCAGTTCAAACCCATTGCTCCTTGTCCTGTCATTACAAGACCTTCTCAACAGTCCCTCCCCAGCCTTCCTGTAGGCACCCTTAAGAAACTCTAAGGTCTCCTGGAAGCCTTCTCTTCCCCAGGTTGCAGAGTCCCAACTCTCTCAGTCTGTCCTCATAGCAGAGCTGCTGCACCTCTGAACATGTTTGTGGCCTCCTCTGGACCCGCTCCAACACTTCCATGTCCTTCCTGTGCTGGGGGCTCCAGAACTGCACACAGGACTCCAGGTGGGGTCTGACAAGAGCAGAGTAAAGGGGCAGAATCCCCTCCCTTGCCCTGCTGCCCACACTGCTCTTGATGCAGCCCAGCACTCAGTTGCTGTCTGGGCTGCATGTGCACACTGCAGGCTCATGTTGAGCTTTTCATCAACCCAGACCCCCAGGTCCTTTTCCTCAGGGCTGCTCTCAGCCATTCCCCACCCAGCCTGGAGTTGTGCTTGGGACTGTGCCTACCCAGGTGCAGGACCTTACACCTGGCCTTGTTGAATTTCATGAGGTTGGCCTGGGCCCACCTCTGCAGCATTCACTCTGCACCTGCCCCAGTTTGGGGCCGCGAGCTACCCGAGGTTAGAAGACAGAAATTATATTTACTCCTTTCAGGAAATAAACAATGAAGATGCTGCACACTGATTGGAAGTTTAAAGGGAGATTCTATTTATAGGAGCATATGTACAAAAGGCAATCAGGTAGAATGAGTACATTCACAAAGTAGGCCAAGTCTATCAGGCTAAGAGCCATTAGGCCCAAACAGGCCTTCTAGAATCCTCCACCCTCAGTACGCCTGAGGGTAGGTTGAAACTGGTCTCCCCAGCTTAGACCTACAATGCCTCTGCAGGCTGCATGACACAGTGCAAAATTCCCTGCCAGCCAGGAGCCAGCTCCCAGACACACGAGGGGAGGGAGGGGTCAGCCATGCACTGCCTTTTAAGCTGTGATACCAGAAAGTGGAAGAGAATCACATTGTTACAATATCCTGGGACGACCAGGTCCGTCCCCTGGGACAGGACTTCGTCTCTGTGGTTGTCTTAAGGGAACCTGGGACCCCTCAAACTACCACATTACCCTTTGGCAGTTCCTCATTTATCTCTCCATCAACCCGAGATAAATGCAGCTGCCCACTCAGTCCAACAAGATGGATTACAGATTAAATAGCTAATGCACAGTGAAAAGCAAGAACCTCCTCCTGTCTCTAACAACATAGAAAAACGTAAATGAAAATGAAAACTGTTTTTGTTGGGAGACTTTACAACTCCTAACTTTTTTTAGTTTCACAGAACACCTAGCAGATTATCAGAGAGTGTAATTCGAAAGAGTCTGGCCAGTGAGGTAAATATTTGAAGCTCTATTGACCTTTTCACTAAAATAATTACATCTCCTCTGGTTTTGATTAAGGTTTCTCGGTTTTGTTTTGGTTGGGGTTTTTTTTCCAACCTTCCCCCAGCAAAAAGGGCTCTTGTTTGCTTTCCCCAAACTTTTCCACTTTGCTAAAAAGGATATTTTGAACTGAAACTATTTTTGCACAAAGTGTTTTTTGTTTTTTTTTTTTTCCCCCCAGCCCAAACTTTTAGATAATAATGTGCCAGGCTATAAAGGGACTCCCCAGATCTCGGTGCTTGATGAGCTGGGAGGAAATCTCGTGTTTCCTGCTTAGTGTACATGTGACTCAGGATGCAGTTATAAAAGCAAATGGGAAGCTGCTCTAGTGATGGCTACCTGGGGGGAAAGCTGCACACAAGCATCTCTGAGGTTACTGCGAGAACCTCTGGCAGCTCTTGTGTTACTTTGACTCTCTGTTCCTTGCTTGTGCGTGTTGTTTGTGTGAGCAAGAGTTAGCATCAAGAAAAGTGTGCTGGTTTGAGGCTAATTGGAATATTTTAATAGAGAAAATTACATTATAGGCTGTGAAAAGGAAACAATGGTGATGTCTACTTCACTCATAGGCTTGCTGAGATGTTTACAAATAAGTACTCAGAACATAGATAAGTCAGTCTGTGGGGCACAGCAACTCGGTCTAGAAGCTTCTGGCTTTTTCTTCTCTCCGCTGAGTAACCTCACTAACCACTTTCCTTCTAATCCCCCTGGCCAATCCTCCAAACTCACCTTGTGCATAAGGCAGACCTTGGGGTAAGGTATACGGGTGGGGAGAAGGTGGAAGGGTCGTTGGAAGCCCCTCCTGGGGCCTATGATTTCTGGGAGGGGAGTTGTGTTTCTGTATTCCCTTTAACTTGTCTATGTCTGTAACTATTCCTGTCTATAGTGTCTATCTCTGCTTGTACATTGTGCTGAGCTGTAAATAGAGTTTCAGTCCTTAACTTCCAGCTGGCTGAGTTCTAGTCTGGGTCATTTTACAGAGTGTGTGTGTGGGGGGGGAACTCCCAAACCATCACAGAAAGCAAGTGGAGCACGACTACAGTTTGGGGCTTTCTTTTACCTTCTCCAGCTAGCGTGTACAGCGATGGCTTACAGGCAATTTCTTGCTACTTCCTTACCCAAGAAAGACAATTTTAAATACAGAACAACCAATGCTCTGCAAAATGTTTAAGTAGACCTATCACAAAAAAAATGACCCTGTCTAAATAAATTATCTCCACATCACACTGCTGGAGTTTGGAGTAGGAGTATCTGCTGCTGACCCCATCCAATTAAACACAGCAAAACAAGGTATGTGCTAAATTAAGGAGAATCTTGTTCGTAGTTGTTTGATACAAGCTTCTTTGTAACCACTTCCCTTTTAGCATGATTTCAAAATGCTTGCTTACAAATGATGCAAATTAAGTCTTTCTTTAGATACAGTTTGCCTCCCAGAAGAATTAATTCCATTTCCTTCAGATCACCTCTTGGATAATGTTATGATGGAAAGCTCCAGAGGCGCCTGCTCCTGAGACTGGACTCTAGTGAGCACACACAATAAATCACTTAAAACACCACCATCCCTTCAGTCCTTGGAAGCAGTTAGCACTCAACTGTGCCTCTGCACAATATTATTCTGCCACTCCGTTGATGGAGGTTGTAGCCAACTGGAAAACCGCTGCTTGCCTCTTACTCTTTGCTTTTAATCCTTGACATAGCTCTAAGAGTTTGCACTGCTTTATGCCTCCTAGTTGGAATGTGAAAGCAAAGATGGCTAATGAAAATGACAGGCAATGTAATTACTGCTTTATTGGCACCGATGCAAAGACGGCTGCCTGCTGAACTTTAGTACCTCCACTGGGTGGCTAACAAGATGTGCACTTCACAAATAAGCACAATCCTCTCCCCTCTCAAAAGGGAGGAAAGATGGAATGGGAAGGAGAAGAGCGTTTTTTACTACAGTGGCATACGTAGGCAGAGTACCCATGATTAAATGAACTTTCATTTCAAGAACAGCCTCCAGTGGCATGTTCTCAACGAACACCAAAAATCTGAGCGTGAAACTCACACTGACTTGAATCCTCCTTGACTAAATTGCAGCAAACTGTTCACTACTTTGAGTAATGCAATTTTACTTAGACATTCCCCTTTGCAACAGCAATTAAAACATTAACTTAGGTTTCCAAAGCAACTTTTCTGCCTTTTTTCCAGAAAAAGTAGCCAGAGTTGATTCCTCAAAAGTCAAATTTTTTAACATCCAGAAATACAATAAAAAGCCACAAATGTAGCAATGTATCTGAAGTGGGGTCTACAGGAAGGCTGGGGAGGGACTACTGACAAGGTCTTGCAATGACAGGACAAGAGGCAATAGGTTTGAACTGGCAGAGGGGAGATTTAGACTGGATGTTAGGAGGAAGTTCTTTACAGTGAGGGTGGTGAGACACTGGAACAGGTTGCCCAGGGAGGTTGTGGCTGCTCCCTCCCTGGAGGTGTTCAAGGCCAGGTTGGACAAGGCCTTGAGTAACCTGTACTAGTAACCTGTACCCCTCTATGGCAGGGGTTTGGCACTAGATGATCCTTGAGGTCCCTTCCAACCTTACCATTCTATGATTCTCTAATGTGCTACAAATGAGGGTACTCCAAATCAGATTACTCCTCTGGTAGCACAAAATAAATGTAGCTTCACTTTTCAAAGCACAGCTCACCTTAATACTTTACATGTACACAAAATTCTGCTTGTATACTGGATGAAAATACTCAATTGTTTTCCTAGCCAGCCTGGGCTTCTCTCACCTTCCATGAGAACTAATTATATTTTGATTCCTATTCAGCTGAATTTGAAAGTCTGTGCCTCAAAACGCCACTCTTCAGCTTGCATAAAACTAGAGACACTTACTTCAAAACATCCAATAAATATAACCCACATTTTCTCCTCTCTTGCTGCACAGACCAGCTATGGAACTGATTTGCTTGGCCTTGGCACAGACTTGTATTCCTGTTTTCAGATGTACTGCATTTGGGTAATTAAATTAGGAAAATCTTTTTAATATGATTAATGCCATGTTCTGTTCCTGAATTTGGATGTCACACACAAAGCTGGTCCCAGAATAGAGTGAGTAGTCAGAGTCTGAGACCATTACAGAAAAGGAAAAAAAAAAATTATTAAAAAAAAATGTACATGATGAATGATCCACATAAAATTATTGACTAAATGTGCACATCAATTGTGGAAACACTCAGATGCACTCGGGCATTCTTACTGTGCAGAGGAATAAATGACACAGACAGTAATGCTGAGAAGTCATCAGAAGGGGGCTGTATATGATGGATATACTTTTTTTTTCATAACTGTTGCAATCAGCTACTAGAGACTGGAGCCAGAGAAAGAGAAGCCAGATCCTGGTTCCTGCGTTCCTAGGGAGGAATCTCTCCTACACAAACAGATCTATCTACTTCATTTTAATCCTCCTTAAACTGCACCTCAGTCAGCAAAGGAAACCCGGTGGCTGCTTTGCTTTCAACACAGCCTTCTGCAACACTACAATGTTGCTCAGGGCCAGTATAGGCTACCACATCCAGCTCAAACTCATCAACATCACTGAGATGTTGTCAGACCGCATCGCTTTAAAATAATGTTCCAAAGGGGCTTCTACATTTGCAACAAAATACTACCTGGCCCTCACTTTACAAATACTGTTACACCTACATGATCAAATACAAGTGCTCCATCAAGGTAATTAAGTCCTTCTCTGCCTACTCCCCCGCCTCAAACACACACCCCTTTTTTTTTTTTTTCCCCCTACAAGATGTGCTTAGGTATTTAATTAAGAACTGCATCCCCAAAAGGTTACTACATTCACATGTTATACTTCACTTTTTCCACACCAAGCATTTTCAAAGTGCTGCTGTTGCTAATACAGACTAAGCTGGGGCAAGACAAATATCTGCACATATGGCTTTTTTACAGTTTTCCTTTTAAATTATCACTTTGATTTAATTAGGTGTGAGAGGTTAAGTATTTAAAAAAAAAAAAAAGAGTAACAACTGAAACAAAAACTCATTAATATGTAGTCTCTACAGCTTTTCTATCCATCTCTTAGGCTATTGCTCTTAAAGCTGCCTGAGCCTCTTTTGTCACTACAGATAGACAGCCTGACTGTCTGTTTCATCCCCATCTGAACTCCAAAAAGGTAAGGGCCACAGGATACATTCTCCAAACGTTTTTAACGTCCAAAGATGGATGCAGGGGGAAGCAGGGAAATGCAACGGCTGAAACCCAGTGTCTGTGATTGAAGAGTCAGTGGAAAAGTTGCTTTTAGAAGAGATGTCACTGAAATGCCAAGCAGGTGTAGGTGCTTGGGCCCAGGGGTGGTTTCACAGTTTGGGACTTCTAAATTCTTGTTCTGATGTAGTTTAGCACAAAGTATAGTGAATGAAGATCAGACCTGATTCTGGCTTGATAGTCACTCTGGCCCCAGTCGCCCCACTTTGAGTATTAAGGGCTGTCTCTATCGTTGTGGCCATTTCCTGTGCTCTTCTGATAACAGAGGAAAAATACTTAGACAGCTTCAGATAAGAAGATAAGAAATGCTAATAAATCAAAAAGAGTATTTAGCTCTGCTGAGCAGCTCACATGAGGATGCTGAGATGCAGTGATATGAATCTCTCTGCCAAGAATTGTGGGGGTTGGTCCATCAACTACTCAGCTAATAAATTTCTTTTCCATGAGGCAATGGAAAAGGAAAGGATGAAAGCAGAAGCCCCAGCAGTGCTTGTGGCCTCCTCAGCCTGTTTCAAAAGATAAAGATAGTTGGGGAATGAAGAAGCAAAGCAAAACAAGAAATAGTACTAGCAACAAATACTGGAAAAAATATGTACACACCCTCTTTCCATTCCCTTCCTCCCCTTTCTAAATCATAACTGTATGTTTGCTGTATAAAGACACCACTTAGGTTTTTTTTCTCCTTTTCAAGGTATCATATAAAGGAAAATTGAATTTTTTTTCCCACAATTAAAACCAAGTCTTCTGGCTCCAGACCCTCTTACAATAGGAAGACTGAGACCATTTTGGAGTGTTTCTGTTGCCCTTAAAAGAACACAACCAAAAAGACTAGAGGGGTGTTTCCATTTTGAAGCAGATACACTGAACAGAGGTTGGAAAAAAAGTTTGGGTAAGAATCATTCCAATATTCGTGCATTTTTTGGAAACATATAAATAAAACAGAGGGAAAACTTTGCCTGGTGCTAGATGATGAGAAAACTTCCTGAAGAGGGCATAGTTAAACTGTTGATTCATTGCCTCACCAAAGCACGGGACACCCATACATGAAGACCTTTCCAGGCAAACACCTATCAGAAAATCCTTCAGCTCTGTGAAAGATGCCAAAACCAGTTTGCCATCCAAATTCTGCTCTCTGTCCTATCAAACGGGAAGCAAAAATAAAAGCACACATGGAAAAACAAGCCCGAGATAAAGGACTGTATCCCAACCACATTCTCTGGATTTTCCACTCAGTTGTCGAAGTTTATCGCACACCACATAAGAGGAAGCCCTGCTGAAGAGCTCTCCGTCCCTTTCCGGGCAGGTGAGCACATCGATGTTCTGTGACAGGTCCCACATACGTGCTGCCTTCACAGCGTAGGGGCAGGGGGCCTGGCTCCTCTCCTCTCCCCTCCCGGCAGCTCTTCCACACAGCCCTATGTCACGGAGGGTACGCGTGGAAAGGAGAAACCATCTGAAAGTGTGAGATATGCCCTGTGGCACTGAGATGCGTGCTCTGAAACAGCCGAACGCAGGGGGTCCTCTCCTCCTCGCTCACACCATCTGCCACACAAATTACCCACGTCCTGCCGGCAGAGCGGGCAGGCTCTTTCCTGCTCCAGGTCCAACTATCTGCGAGGATCTTTCCTCTTCAACAACCCCCATTCAAACAGCAAGAGAGATACCAACTGACAGCTAGGTCTACTTGCACATGGTGTTATTAAAGCCTTTAAACGCATCAGACCTGTCCTATCTCGAAGATGAAACTGACCAGTGAAAGGACATGTTAAGACACGAGATTTTTGTACTGTCGTTCTCTGCTACCCTCTTTTCAGGAGTAGGTTTCTGATCTTCTTGTGAGACAAGCGCCTGGTATGGGCAAGGGAACGTGACTCCGAGGATGGAGTGTTGTTATCAGTGGGAAATGGATTAGCATCGTTACACTTACAGACGTGATGTACAGTGCACCCAGCCCACCCACAGCAAGCCTATGGCTCCCGAAAGCCTGCCAGGGGCACCAGGAGCCAGAGCAACCAGCACCGCTCTCCTGCCACAAAGAGCACGCAGGAGTGCACTGATGGCTGGGTGAGAGCACAGGGTCAGACCTGTGCAGCCGTCTCAAGTTCCCCTCCGTAGAGGTGATGGGGAGGGGGAAATCCCAAGCATTCTTTCACTTACATTATGCTAACAACTCCAAATCAAAGCGTTAGTGCGTGTTATTATTTGCTGGTGGCATGTATAAAAAATAACAACAATAATAATAATTAAAAAAAAACCCAACCCACCACCACCACAACAAAAACACCAAAGGAGCTTCTACAGTTCCTTTTCTCTTGCTAACCAGCATTCCCAAGTGCTTTAAGGAACCCACATAGCCTTGCTATGTGCAGCTCTGCCCACATGCAACAGCAACCTCTCTCCCTTGCTGAGGAGGCTGTAGAAAAGTGTTTCCCAGCAAAAACCACACATTTCCACTTTATGTCTAACTCCTTGGGAAGATAGAAGAAAAGCACCGAGAAAGTTTATCTGGCATCGGCTCACAGGAAAAAAAAGCCTTCTGCTGTGGCTGTCTGATGTGTGGGTGACACACGGAGCCGGGGCTCTTTGTGATTCTCTCAAGACATCATTGAACAGGCACTAAGAACCACGACATTTTCACTTGGAAAAGGAAATTCATAAATAGGCTACAGGGAAAACCGCTCCATATGTACTCCAGAACCCCCGACGAAGGAGGGGCAAATAGAAAAAAAACCAAAAAGCATAAACACAGGAACACGCTAAGTCCCTTCGGGTGTATCATGTTCTAGGCACGAAGGAGGGTGTTGAGAAGGAGATGGGGGCTTACGAACGCCCAGCAGCAGAGCATGGGGACACGGCTGTGCGGCTGCAGAAGGACACCCGCCTGGCACCTGCCTTTCCCACGCACCTTGCCAGCCTCCGGGGCACACCGGCGCCGCTCCCGGAGGGGCTCCTTCAGCCCGAACACTCACTCTGGCCTCAGTACCCGGCTTGAGGACGGAGTGCAGAGAAACGCCTGTCCCGGCCAGGCTCAGAAACGACGGACCCGACCCGCGAGGGCGATCTGATCCCCAGATCCCCTGGCTCGTACACACACAGAAAAAAAAAACCACAAACAGGGCACCGATTCGCGCCTCCAACACGCACTCGAAGGGTGTCCCGATCCCTCTCCATCCACACCTCCCTGCTTACCTTGCGCGGCGGAGCCGGGGCGGCTGGCCCCTAGGACGGCCAGGGCGGGCAGCACCACGGTCTGCAGCAGGTATCCCAGTCCCAGCCCGCAGCGGGCCGCCGTTCCCTCCAACCCTTTCCCCATGGCCAGGGCAGGGAGTCGCGCAGAGACAGGGAGCTTTCCTGGGCCGCCTCTGCCTCCACCAGCCCCGTCCCACCGCCGACCGCGGAGAGACGCGGAGGGGCGTGGAGCCCCCGTTTGGAGCTCAGGCTGCGCGGGGGGCGGCGGGGCGAGAAGCACCGCGCTTGGCGGGGGGGCAAGGGCGCTGCATGGCCCCGCGGCGGGGCGCGGAGCAGCGCGAAAAGAGACGGAGCCCTGCGCTGCTTCCCGCGGGCAGCTTGGCGCGTCTGTCTCCACCCAGGGGGTGGGCGGGTGCCGAGGCCAGAGCCGGGGCTGGGAAGAGGGGGCTACGCCGGCCGCCTGCGATAAAATGCGAGCCGGAGCGAAAAGCAGACCCAGAGGGAAGGGGGCGGGGGAGGCTGGGAGCCACCCGCTGCAGAACCGGCCCCCTTTCGCCTCCCCCTCCCGCGCCCCCTGCGCGCACACCCGCGGGCACACTCGCACGCAGAGGCGGCTGTCGCTGCACAAACATCCACGCGTGCACACACTCACAGCCCCCGGGACCACGCAGACGGGAGGAGCGCCGGGAGCCTAGACTGCACTGTCCGGACTCTGCTACACCCGTGACTCTTCCATCCCCGTAGGCCTGGCGCCCCTCACACCTGCGGGGCTCCGAGGGACCAGAGCCAGCCTTAAGGAGACACGAAATGCAGGGTGGGGGAGCCCCCGACTATGAGGAACAACCCATCTGTCCCCGCAAGCAGCAGAGTGGAGAGTAGGGGGAGAGGCACCATCAGGAGAACCCTCCATTCCTGAAGAACATCTCCCCATTTGCACCCCGAAGTATCTTTGTTAAGGCGGGGGTAGCTTCCTGACGGACCTTATTACTATCTCACCCTCTTTACAACCTCCAAAAGCTCCGACCTACGCCTTCACCATGTGCCCAGCCAGTCTCACTCAGCAGGATGCCCGTGCCCACATCTCAAGTTCAAGGCTTAACCAGGACTCTCTTGGGGTTCCCTGTTGCTTTGTTTTGAGGTCATTGGGTGGTTTGGGGTTTTCTGAAGTTGCCCTTCTCTTTGCAGAGCCAGGCAGACTGTCACCAGCCTTGTCCAGACCAAGCTACTCACATAGTTTGCCAATGACAGGGGACTGTAACGCTACAGACCTCCCCACATCATGCTATTTGAAGGGAACTGCTACCATTGCCGCCTTTAGCCCAGAAGCTCCTCCAGGCAAGGCTGCCTGTGAGGCGCTGTGCACGATCTTCCTCTGAGGTACATCTAGGATCTTAGCAGACATGCTGGCTTTCTTTTCTGCCTCTGGCAGGAGAGGAGTAGCAGTGCTACTGATGCTGCAGGAGGGCTCTTCAGGGACCACAGGAGCTGCCTGCTCCATGGGAGGCTCTGTCCCACCTGCCCTGTGACTTTAATGCCTTTCCTGAAGAATTACCCACTTATTCCCATCTCTGGGTTAGAGGGGCAGTTTGTTTGGTTTTGGTTTTTTCCCCCCTCCTCTTTCATGCCACATGGCAGCTGGCACAAAGGTGCAGTGCAACATGGAAGGAACATTCTCACTGTTTTTTTTTTTTCCTTCCCACAGACACAGAGCAAGAAAAACTGGCAGATTTTGTTCTGGGTAGTGCACCTGGGTATGTCTGGAAGGTGCCCCAGGAAGACTGCATTTCAAGCCCCAAAGGCATATGTACCCAGTAACTCTAAGCAGTCCTCTCCAACTTGAGCACTCCCAGTTCTCCATCTCCTGGCTATACTATGTGTTTTAAAGGGACAGGTCCCATCCACTTCAAATACTATGACATAGTTCAGAATATATGAAGGCTCTCCACCGTAACCTGTGAAATAAGTTCTGAGACTGTGCAAGCAGGGGAAAGCAAACTCTCAACTTGTGGCCATATTGAAAAGGAGAAAGTGGCTCCTGAACGAGAGTGTTTTCATTGCATAAACTGCCCACACCTGTTTTTTTTTGATTGCATGAACTGCCCACACCTGACCTAATTCTTCCTAACCATGTATAAGCTTAGTGGCAGAGTAGTTCCCCATCTATGATGCTTGTTTGCCACATTTGCCATAAATTGAGAGCATCTTTCATCTATTGGGCATTTACTGTTTCCCCTGCACTAGGGGAAACTTTGCAGAGGAAAGAAAAGAGACCCCTGAAAGATGTCACACATGGAGGACATTCATTGCAGCACCAGCTGATGGACACACCTATTGCCATGAGGCACAGAAGAAGGGAGGGCTTGCTTCTCCATTAAATTGAGTTAATTTATTTTTGATGTTTGGGGCTTCCCAGGAGTAATACCTGTAGTTCCAGGCTTAGTTTCTAGCTAGTAGCTCAGTGACCTCATTAAGCAGGTCCATCCCAATTTCAAGACAATGTCCCTGCAGCCGTGCCTGGGTATCCCTGGTGGCTGCCAACCCCTCAGCCTCTCTGCTTCCAAGTAGATGCATAGGGGAAGCATTGCTGCTTCACAGCCATGACAAATGTGGTGGTACAGGAACCACAAGCTCATGGCTCAAGGAGAACCCAAGGTGAGACGGACAACAGAGGAGTGAGGGGACTGTGACATTCAATAATCACTTTTCTACTACAAGTAAGTATACCTTGATTTGTTGCAAAAGCAACAAATAACAAAATAGGAATCTTTCAAGTCCTTTTGTGCTTCATCCTGCATAAGAAAGGGCATCCGAGATGCTTCCTGTGTCTGCACCATGGAGCTTTCTCACCGAATCACCAGGACAGAAAGTGCAAATTCATTCAGAAAGTAGATTTTTTTCCCCCCCCACTTTCCAAGCAAATATCAATCTCCACTTTTCATACTTAGAGAAAAATATCAAGTGGGAAGCATTGTGGATATAAACAGTGGAAGTGGATATAAGCAGCCTAACAGGTGTCACCTGAGCTAGTTTTTCAGATAGGTTCAAGGCATTGCAACTTTGAATTAGATGCCCACAGTGACTACAAAATCTAGGGTAACATTTAAAAGGTTTTTGTGTAAGTTGTGTACTTAAGGATTGGTTGTTTTTTTTTTTTTTTTTTCAAAAGAGCTTTTAAAATGAAAGTTAGATTCTAAATCAGTGTTCTTCCAGTGTTTTTCACCCCTGCTGTCAACTCAGGAATTTTAATATCATGATAAGTACTTTTTGAAAGCACAGAGCTAGTGAATTCGACTTCAGTGTATTTCATTGCTCAAACATCTGGAGTTGTAAAGCAATCAATTTGAAGGCATATTGGATTTGAGAAGTCCTATTTGCTTTCATAATTAATTTTGTGAAAGATACTGTAGGTATCGCTTTTGCTTTGCATGTTTTCTTATGATCCTCTACATTTAGAACAATTTCTGCAAACCTTAATCTAATTACAGAACTTGAGGGAAAATCGTATTTTCTTTTGTTACGGTGGCACAGCCCAGGACCACTTTGCATCAGGCACTGTACTAACACAAAGAGCCCCAATCCCCAGTGCAAGAGAGTCACAAAATTTGATTAATGACTTTGGTGCAGAGGTACTTAGGTCCTCTGTGTTATGTGGGACTCAAGCAATGCTGGTTTGAACACAGAGAGAAATCTCGTCTATGCACTGATAATTACAAGTAAGATTCAATAATCCTTCCTGGCACTGAGCATTGCATTCCTAGGTGGATACCTCTGGGCAACAGGCCTGAGGACTCATTTACTATACAAACATTAATAAGGGATGCAGTTTCAAGCTCCACATCAGGTGATTATGTGTGATAATCACAAGATGCTCTCAGCTGTTGAGATACACCTAAAGCAGCATGGAGCAGCTGAAAGAGGACTGTATTTTGCAAGCTTCTTCACTAGCTGCTTGCAGTGCTGGGTGGCATGTGTCGTGCATGCCATGGAAAGTATTATCAGACACCTACTTTTTGGCTCTGCCAGTTCTCCAGGCTCTGTCATGCTGCTCCTATTTTATGGCAGATCTTCCAAAGTTCCTCCATGCTCATGTGTCATACATGTGTGATAGATTTTTAGTCTCAACATACACTTTACCACCCATAGAAGCAGTTTAAACTGTTTCATCTCATAACAACCATCACTCCAGAGCGGTGGTGAATCACCTGGAAGGCTATATGATGTCCTGCTCCTCATACCTTCTCAGCTGTGCAGCTCCTGTTTGTTTCATAAATACATGGCAAATAACAGTTTTGCTATCCTCACCATTCTTTTGAATATCTTGGCTCTTCATGATATTGAAGAGGATGCTTTTGAGCTAAAGAAGCATTTCAAATAATTATACAAATTCTACCCCTGTATTCATGCTGTCTATATCATCCTGTTGTAACCTGTGTGAGAGAATGCTGCTCAAGCTAGGGGCTCATCCTCCTGGGGTGTAAAGGTAAAACTTTCAAAATTCACTCTGCAAGTCTGACTTCCAGTGATCACAGACATCATATTTCTGAATGGCAGCAGGGCTTGGGCTCCTTGCCTGCTTTTGAAATCAGTGTCCTCAAGCTACGGCCAAATAATACATCTGAAGGGCTTTGCTTTTCATTTGAACTGTCTGTAAACAGAGCACAGATTTCTTATTATCGATTCTCTCTTCACACAGGTTCGGTGGATGCTTTCCCTGAGCAGTTCCACTCATAAACCTGGAGCTTGGCACTCAACACTGCTCTGTTTCCTGATCTCTGTTGCATCACACTATCACAGAACGCTTCCCACATACACATATATAGACAACGCTGTGCAAAAATGTAGAAGAAAAAGCCTAATGGCTCCGGCTTCTCCGCTCATCCTCCCGAGGCCACGGCAGAGGCCAGGAAAGCGAGGCCCACGATGCTTTTGGGGAGGGCAGGAGGCGCTCCCCGGCCGCGGCGGCTGGACGAGCGATCCCCGGCAGAGGGCGCTGTGCGACGCCGGCTGCGACTCCTTTTGCCGCTCCCGAGATCTCCGGGAGCTGGGTGAGGAGCGGTGAGTGCCCGGGAGCGGACCGGGCGCGGCGCTGCTCCTTCTGCCTTCCTCCGGGAACAACCCTTCCGTAGGTCCCGCCTCCAGCTCTCCAACGCCCTGGCTTGAGCTGACTAAAGGTCATCAACAACTCGAAAACCACCTCAGCCTGCTGCACAAGCCGGTTACCTGGCGTCCTTCAGTCGCCTATTTTTATGGCAATGTCACGGCACTGCAGTCGAATATTGCTGTGATTGACAGCTGTCAGTCTCTGTCCCAGGGTTATCCCCATCGTTTTCCACGTTAGTGTTTTTTTGTTCCATTTACAAAGTACTAATTTCTGATTGTCCAGTTCATAGCCTCATAGAATTGTTTCAGTTGGAGAAAATACTTCAAGATCGACTCCAATATTCCACCAAGTATAGGATGGGCTTCCTCCAGATCTCTTTACCAGTGCCACAAGAACCTTGTCTCCAATGTCTGAGTGTTACCACACCGTCCACCTCTCCCTTCTTGTTTTCCATGTGCCTCAAGCTCCAGGAGAAGAAAGCATAACAGTATTTGGGATCTTTGTTTCACATTCTCCCCATATGTGTGCACGCTGAGTTGATCTTACTCCATTTGCTATTTTAGGGATTCTCTTGCCTGATAAACTTTGCATCAAGTGACATCAGAAACTATAAAAATTACAGAACAAGAGGACACAGTCTCAAGCTACACCAGGGGAAGTTTAGACTCGAGGTGAGGAGAAAGTTCTTCAGTGAGAGAGTCATTGACTGCTGGAATGGGCTGCCCAGGGAGGTGGTGGAGTCAGCGTCCCTGGAGGTGTTCAAGGTGGGTTTGGACGTGGCACTTGGTGCCATGGTCTGGTCTTGAGGTCTGTGGTAATGGGTTGGACTTGATGATCTTTGAGGTCTCTTCCAACCTTGGTGATACTGTGATACAGTATTTATTAAACCACTTCTTAAGAGATGAAACTGATGGCACGAAATATATATACACATTAAAAATCAAACCAAACCAAACCAAACAAATAAACCTCCCAAAAAAAACCCCAAAACCCACAGCAAGTTTCTGGCAAAAGATGTTTAAGATGCAGGTTCCATGAAGAACCATTTTTTTCCCACCAAGAAACTCAATTGTTAACATAGGATTTTTGGTGCTCTGCTAGATCAGATCTTAAATGCACAGAGCTGTAAAATGTTCTTTTGTTTTACAATTCCATGGATGCATGATCTGTTTTGTGAAAAGAGATCGTGTTTAGCAAACCATTGGAGTTTGAGTTTATGGCAGTGGCCCCAGCTTTGCTGTTTACATAGAATCATAGAATGGTAAGGTTGGAAGG
>VWZE01016573.1:333497-355962 GCA_013396675.1 Eubucco bourcierii | reverse complement strand
AAAGTTCTCCTGCAGCACAGCCTCAGTGCCTCCTCTGACTTTCTTCTCAAATGCAGGGGTCAACAGCCCCAGAATATCTCTCCTCACCAACACCACTACACTAGCACCTGGGCTCTTTCAGGACCATGACACTGTCCCAGCAGAATGGCTGAGAGAAAGGCTCAGTGCCTCATTGTCATGCCTCAGAGAATGGCTCCACAACATCAGCGCACTCCTGAGCATAGCTGTGGCAGAGTCTCTCTGCAGAGTGCCCAAGTACCAGGAGCTTTGCTGTGGGATCCTCAGATGATGCAAGGCTGGTCCTTATTGGACTGCTTGCCTGGATACATTGTCCCCATGTCATCCAACTGGCTGTCACCAGGCCATGTGTTCACCTTACTATGGGATCCTCAAGTGAGCCCTTGGGAAGCACCCTCAAGAGACCATCTCATCTTTGCTGCAGGGTCTGGACTAGCATCCTCCTTGCTGCGAGGACCCTGTAGCACCTGTGTGGGGCCTCCAAGCAACCACCTGTCTGATCTGAGGTCACGCAGAAAGCCCCCTCTGTGAGGTCACCTGCCTGCTCAGTGTGAGCTCCCTGAAGTCCTAAGGAGTAGAAGCAGGAACAAGCCCACCAACCTGTTTTGTTAGGGTGAGAAGGCTCCTCTGGGGCTATGTGTCCAAGAAGTTGGCAGGGTGGGCACATTCCCCTGTGCCACCCTCTTACCTGTCTGACTTCCATCTTGGGCACTTGAATTTTTACCTTTGGCCATCAAAGATCTTTAGTTGCCCCCAGACTGCTTGCCACTAGCTCAAGTAACTCTCTTTTCCTCTTCTTTTTTTTCTGTACTTAATTTGCACTCTCTGAAAAGTTTCCTACAAACCAGGTGAGAGAGAAGCTCAGAGTCCCCAGGGCTGTTTTCACTACTAAAATATTCATCAAAGGCAATCGAGATGACATCTCCAGAGCAGCTGGATAGCTAGAGTGCTCTGCGCACACCTGCAGTCAGCATCGCTTCAAAGAGGAACCGCTTGCCTAGGAACAAAATTCTTCTCTGAAATAAAAAGCAAACATCACCTGCCTTGGAGCTTTCAAGGAGAGGAGGGGAAGGAGAGCTCTTTGGCTGTTCATTCAGTGACTTAGTGCAAAGATGACATCTGCCAGACATGCTTTGTTGGCCTTGAGAGGCTTCAACTCCTCTTCATATCTCATCAAAAGAATGGTTGAACTCCGAAGTTCAAGAAATGTGTGGACATGGCTCTTTGGGACATGGTTTCATGGCATGGTGGTGTTGGGTTGATGCTTGGACTTGATGATCTTAGAAGGCTTTTCCAACCAAAATGATATATGAAGACAAGCTGAAGTAGTACCTGCTCTTCTGAGGGATGGTTACTCAACTTGGAGTTCAGCCAGGTTGACAGCAGCTGTTGGGTAGAGGATCATGACTTCCCACAGTCCTGCAACATACCTGAGCAGCCAGGCCCAGCAGGATGTCTACCTAATGCTTCATAATGTATTCCAACCCAAACTTGCTCCAGAGCTGTTGGTTTTGAGCACAGTCAGCTCTAGAGGGTTCAAGGGAATGCTGGGAGGAGGCTCATGACCGCATTGTCCTCTGCCCAGATGAATGGGCCACTACATGCCTCTCTCCCATCCAGCCTGAAGAAGCTAGTTTCTTTTGCTTGACCCCTGTCCAGTTCTCTCCACCTCGTCCTTAGGAGACCCCAAGCCAGGGATGTGCTGGTTAGCTGCACGTGAAACAGGTGGCATCTCAGCTCCTGCCTCTCAGCGGGAATCTCAGTCACCCAGTCAGGACCTACCTCACTGCACTCAGAGCAGCCCCAAATCCTACCATGGAGTGTTCACAGTTTGCAGTAACCTTTGTCACAGAATCACAGAATACCAGCATGGTGGAGGTGGGAAGTGACCTTTGGAGATCATCCAGTCCAATTCTCCTGCTCCAGCAGAGTCACCCACAGCAGGCTGCCCAGGATCACAATGTCCATGTGAGTTTAGAAGCTCTCTAGAGGAGACTCCACAACCTCTCTGGGTAGCCTGCTAGAGGGCTCTGAACCCTCCGAGCCAAGAGGTTTTTCCTGATGGAACCTCCTGGGTTCCAGTTTATGCCCATTGTTCCTGGGCACCATTGAAAAGAGTCTAGCTCCAGCCTCTTGTCCCCCAGCCTTTAGCTCTTGCTGAGCATTAAGCAAATCCCCTCCCAGGCTGCTATTCTTGAGGCTCAACAGCTCCGCCTTTCCTCCTCACAGAGATGCTCCAGGTCCCTCAGCAGCTTTGCAGCCTCTACTAGACTCTGCAGTAGTTCCCTGTCTCTCTTGAGCTGGGGAGCCCAGAACTGAACCCAGGACTCCAGATGTGGCATCACCAAGGCAGAGCAGATGGAGAGGAGAACCTCCTTTGATCTGCTGCCTACACTCCTCTTCATGCATCCTATTACTTCCTTCAGGAGGAATTGCCTCAGCCAAAAGTCAGATGTTGGTAACAAGAACATCCCTGAGCAGTAGCTCCTCCTGATCCCTTGAACCAGGAGTTTGCAAAGGGTGCAGTTCCTGCCTGTCTCATGTCAAATCAGAAGTTTTCCAGTCCAACTGCTCCTGCTTCATAATTCCTGTGATAGGATACCACCACCACATTGTTAGGACCTAGGGGAAGTCATGGCTGTTGGTCATATTCATAGAATCATAGAATGGTAAGGTTGGAAGGGACCTCAAAGATCATCTAGTTCCAACCCCCTGCCACAGGTAGGGACACCTCCCACTAGGACAGGTCACTCAAGGCCTTGTCCAACCTGGCCTTGAACACCTCCAGGGAGGGAGCATCCACAACCTCCCTGGGCAACCTATTCCAGCGCCTCACCACCCTCCCTGTAAAGAACTTCCTCCTAACATCCAGTCTAAATCTCCCCTCTGCCAGTTTAAATCCATTGCTCCTTATCCAGTCATTGCAAGACCTTGTCAATAATCCCTCCCCAGGCTTCCTGTAGCCCCTTTCAGATACTGGAAGGCTACTATAAGGTCTCCTCAAAGCCTTCTCTTCTTCTCCAGGTTGAAGAGCCCCAACTCTTGTAGCCTGTCCTCATAGGAGAGCTGCTCCAGCCCTCTGATCATCTTTGTGGCCCTCCTCTGGACCCACTCCAACAGTTCAGCTTAGCCTCCACTCTGGCTCTTCCAGATTGTCCCGAGTTTGAATAATTTCCATTACCACGTTAGTGGTAATGGAAATTACCATTAGAGGACCTCACAACCCCTATGGAAGCTGCTGGGAGTTGAACTGCATGGAACAAAATGGACTTTAGCTAGACAAAGTTACACATGGAGGGAGGATATGACCTAGGAAGGGGTCCACTGCTGATGTGTTGTCCAACTACAACCATGAAAAGGAGCCACAAAGCTGAAGTCCAAGAGTGGGACAATGATGTGTAAAGTTGTTGTGTCCTTACCTGGGCTCCTGGAGCTTGGCCACAGCCATGCAGCATCATCACAAGCTGGCTTCCATGTTGAGATGGGCTTCTTAGAGCTGGTGTGTCCTCATGTGAGCTCGTGGAGCTTGGCCACAGCTGTGCAGCATCATCACAAGTTGGTTTCCAACTGCATCCACAGAACTTGTACCCATCTGGCCCAGTTTTCCTTCCCAGATGGCCTAATGGGTCTTGTGCAGGCATTCATGCTTAACTCAGAAGGTCTTGCCAGATAACATCAAAAGCCTGGGTGATATTTCATTAACAAGAAAGTCCTGCTCCATCCCATGTGGTCACCACAAGTTTATTCCACATCCTTGTGATCTTGCCTCATGTGCTAACGTTGCTCTGCTAATTAGCTCCACAATTAACATATTTTAATCTGGCACTGTCATTATTCAGCTGCTGTCACAGCAGCTCTGACTGCACCACCTCCCAGTGATTTCTCAGCTGAAACAGAACCAAAGGAAGACTCCAAAATTCACCAGATGCAGAAGGCAGCTTTTATGCTCCCACCAGCTCCTGGAAAATCTTCCTTCTTTATACTTCTATAGCTTACCTAATAGTTGTCCCATTGCTGGAAGTGTTCATTGTCCCATTGGATGAGGCTCTGAGCAACTTGGTCTAGTTGAAGAAGTCCCTGCACATGATGAGATGGTTGGACTAGACGATCCTTGAAGGTTTCTTCCAACCCAAACCCTTCTACTCTCTAATTTTACCAGGAGGTAGGCTAGAAGCATCGATGCAACTGGACATGAGGTGGTTGTTGTGGAGTGGTTGTGTTTCATAAGGAGTTATCCAGCATGGAGAAGGAGCTTCAGGGCTTCATCTCTGGCTCTACATGTAAGATAAGCCAGGGCATCCTGCATCATGGCAGAAGAAGTAGGATCTGATCAGGCTGGATCAATAGGTCAAGGCCAGTGGGATGAGGTTTAACAAGACTAAATGCTGGGTCCTGCACTTGGGTCACAGGAACTCCGTGAACACTCCAGACTGAGGGCAGAGAAGCTGGAAACTGTGCATTGGGAAAGGACCCGCGTATGTTGGTTAAGAGCAGCTGGAGATGCGCCAAAGTGTGCCCAGCTGGCCAAGAAGGCCACGAGCAGCCTGGCTTGGATCAGCACGAGTATGGTGAATGATCATTTACCTGGTGAGTGAGGCCACACTTTGAATACTGGGTTGCTCTGGGCCCCTCACTCCAAGGAGGACATTGGGTGTCTGGAGCATGTGCAGAGAAGGTCAGCGAAGCTGGTGAAGGGTCTGGAGAACTTGTGAGGAGCAGTTGAGGGAGCTGGGGTTGTTCAGCCTGGAAAAAAGGAGGCAGAGGGGAGAAATTCTGGCTCTCTACAACTCTTTGGAAGGAGGTTGGAGCCAGGTGGGGGTTGGTCTCTTCTAACAAGCAACAAGTAATAGTGCAGGAAGAAACGGCCTCTGGCTGCCCTAGGGGAGGTTCAGGTTGCACACCAGGAAGATTCCTTCATGGAGAGGGTTGTTCAGCCCTGGCCCAGGCTGTCCAGAGCAGATGTGGAGTCCCTTTCCCTGAAGGTATTTCAAAACCATGGAGCTGTGGTGCTGAGGGCCATGGTTTGGTGGTAGATTTGGCAGGGCTGGCTTAAGGGTTGGGCTTGATGGCCTTAAAGGTCTTTCCCACACCAATGACTCCATGATTCTGTGGTTTCAGGACTCCTCCACATCGAGGCCGTCTCTTTTGGGGGCAGAGCAGGAATTCCTGGCTGGCTTTGCCTTGCATCCTGTTGAGCTTCTGGGCAGTGAAGAGGCCTCACTGCCCGAGGCTTTCTCGATGGAAAGCCAGCTGGAGCGGGGCATGTCTTTGAAACGCCCCCGCGGCCGCCGAGCCCTGCTCGTTTTCAATTTCATTTTCCTTCCACCAGAGCCGATTTAACCGCTTCACGCCCAGCTCCCCTGGGACGAGGCCTTTGCCTTGGGGAGAAGGCAAGCCCGAGCGCCCCTTTCCCCTGCACTCCCTTCTGCAACACCGCTCCCCGGGCTTGCAGCAGCACCCCCAGTGTAAGCGATGGGTGGCGGTGGCCGTTTCCCCGGCCCTGCGGCGCCTCCCGCAGAGGCCCTGCGGCAGACTCCATTTCCCGAGTTGCTGAGCGGCGGCGCACAGTAATGGCGGCGCCGGGGGCGGTGGGAAGCGAGGCCGAGCCAGGCCGGGCCCCGCCGCGCCCCGCCGCGTTGAGCCGAGTTGGACCAAGCACTGCCGAGCAGAGACGACCCCCGCGACCGAGCCGTGCCCCGAGCTCAAGCAGAGCTCCGCCAAGCGTCCGTGGGTCTAGCCGCGCCTCGCCGAGCCCCCTCGGGTCTACCCGAGCGCACCCGAACCGAGCCGAATCCAGCCGAGCCCCTTGGAGGGGTGAGATGGGACCCACCCAAACAGGGAGGCGCTCTGAGGGGCTCGTGTGCGGGACTGGGGTGGGGGGTAGGGGGTCCCAAAGAGGAGGGACAGTACAGAGCGGGTGGATCCTGGAGGTTTGAGAGGCTTGAGGGTAGCTGCAGGTGAGGGAGGACAAAGGGTCGGGCCTGGAGTTTGGGGTACGTGAGAGGTGTGAGGTGCAGACCTGGGGTGCAAGGAGCGATTTAGGGTGCAGACCTGGATGCAAACCTGAGATCTAGAGTGCAGGAGATGGAGGATGCAGACCTGCAGTCCAAGAGGAGCTCAGGGGTGCAGGAGGAGACCTGGGGTGCAGAGCTGGGGTCTGGGGTGCAGGGGGAGGTGTGGATGCAGACCTGAGGTTTAGGTAGAGATTTGGGATGCAAATCTGGGGGAGATGTGAGGTGCAGGAGGAGATCTGGGCTACGTGGGGATATTTGAGGTGCAGACTCGGAGTTTGTGGTGTAGGAGGAGATGTAAGGTGAAGACATCAGGTGCAAGGGTGCAGACCTGGGGTTTGGGGTGAAGGGGAGACATTTTGGGGTGCAAATGCTGGGTTTGGGGTACAGAGGAGATCTGGAGTGTAGACCTGGGGTGCAAGAGAATGTCTGAGGTGTAGGAGGAGCTCTGAGGTGTGATCTGAGTTAGAGGAGATTTGGGGTGCAGACCTGGGGTGTGGGGGAAGACATGGGGCAAACCTGTTTCCAGAGGCTGGGCATTGCCACACGGTGCCACGTGGCAGGATCTGGCCCTAGCCCAGGTGCCACCTGGCTACCAGCCAGTTTCATTTAATAAAAGGTGCTGCTGCCAAGTTCCTGCTGCTGTGGCCAGGCCGTGTCACCTCCAAACATATTCACGACAATTTACTTTTTTGGTAAAAGCCACTCAGGTGATCCCACCAGCCTGGCACTTGGGTCATGCTTATGGGGGCCCATTCCCTAGGGTGGGGCTGAGCTTGGTAGTCCATAGCAAGGTACACCTTGAGGTGACCCCAGCTTAGCTCTTGACTCTCCACAGGGTTTTGGCCATGACAGAGGTGACAGGGCCAGTGGCCAAGCGTATCCTGGTGACAGGTGGCACTGGCTTGGTGGGAAAAGCCATTGAGAAGGTGGTGGTTGATGGAGAGGGGCAGCCAGATGAGGAGTGGATCTTCGTGTCCTCCAGAGATGCTGACTTGACGTGAGTTGACTGCTTGGGTTTTCACTTGGAAACCCTCCCCAGGCTGCTCCCTCAAGACCACTGAACCCCAAAATTTCCCATCCCAGGAATGCTGCAGAGACCAAAGCCCTCTTTGAGCTGCACAAGCCCACCCATGTCATCCACCTAGCTGCTATGGTTGGAGGCCTCTTCAAGAACATCCGCTACAACCTGGATTTTTGGGTAAGCTCCTGGCAAACAGGCAGTATGGGGGTTCCTGAAGATGCTGCAGCCTCCTGCATGTCCCCTGGCGGGTCTTGAGGACATGGCTCACTCTTCTCCTGGGGCCAAACCAGAGTTCCTTAGGTTTCTGGAGTTCTCAGACATAGTGGGTAAGAACTTTGGGGGTCTCCCCCCTAACAAACCTCTCCATCCCCAGAGGAGAAATATCCATATCAATGACAATGTCCTGCACTCAGCCTATGAGACAGGGGTGCAGAAGGTGGTCTCCTGCCTCTCCACCTGCATCTTCCCAGACAAGACAACCTACCCCATTGATGAAACCATGGTGAGCATCTCCCTCCCCGTGCTCAATTCCAGAAGTCCCTGGTTCCCTAACTCTGCTCTCCTGCCCCCAGGTTCACAATGGGCCACCTCACAGCTCCAACTTTGGCTACTCCTATGCCAAGAGGATGATAGACATCCAGAATAGGTGTGTGAGTGACACAAGAACGTCCTTGGAGGCTGTTAGCACCCTCCCGTTATCGGGACAAGATGATTCCCCTGGAGCTCACAGGAATAAAATGGAGTTGGGAAGATCCCTGGCCTCAGCAGATGGAGATGCTGCTGGCTGGGGTCTTCTGGGGACAGCTCTGTGCTGGAGGGGTGGGTGATGTGAGCTGGTGGACAACCCCTTTGCAATTTCCTGCTTTCACCCAGGGGCTACTTCGAGCAGCATGGCTGTCGCTTCACCGCTGTCATCCCCACCAACGTCTTTGGGCCGCATGACAACTTCAACATCGAGGATGGCCATGTCCTGCCAGGGCTTATCCACAAGGTCTACCTGGCCAAACGTGAGCATGGCAGAACAGCTTAGAGCTTTTCTTGGAAGGGTTGGGTTGAGTTTTCTTTTCCCTGCTTGCCCTATGTGCTGCTCTGCTGGTGGAGGTGGCTCCACTGCTCAAGGATGTGATGTTCTTCCTGCAGAGAGTGGCTCCGCGCTGACTGTGTGGGGCACAGGCAAGCCCAGGAGGCAATTCATCTACTCACTGGTACGTGTGGCCTTGGGGACCACTCAACCTCCTACAGCTTGGGGAGGGCAGGGAATGGGGCTGGGAGGGTCTTTGCCTGGACTCCAGCAACATCTGAGCCTGCCTGGGTTGTCATGGGCAGCGTTGGCCACCCTCAGGTTTGGGTTCCCTTGTGATGGGAGGGCTGGGGGACAACAGCTGTCCCCCCAGAGCCATCTGCCCCTGAAGAGCCATCTGCACCTCTGCAGGACCTGGCCCGGCTCTTCCTTTGGGTCCTGCGTGAATATGATGAGGTGGAGCCCATCATTTTGTCAGGTAGGTCCTGTCCCCTCCTTGCCTCCAGCAAGGGGCTCCAGCCCCTTTCCAGTAAGACACTGGAATGGCCACCATCATTCTCTTCTCCACAGTGGGAGAAGAAGAAGAAGTCTCCATCAAGGAGGCAGCAGAGGCAATTGTGGAGGCCATGGACTTCAGCGGAGAGATTCTTGTATCCTTCACCACAAGCTGGGCTTGTCAGGACTCATGGGGCTTGCTGTGGGGGGAAGGCACCCCACTTTCCACCAGCAACTGCAGGGCTCCAGGGAAGATGGTGTGGTCCAGAGCATCCCTTCCACAGTGCCAGCTTTGGTTTCCCTTAATCCTTCCCTGCCCAGTTTGACAGCACCAAAGCAGATGGGCAGTTCAAGAAGACAGCCAGCAACGCCAAGCTGCGGCGCTACCTGCCCAGTTTCCAGTTCACACCCTTCAGGCAAGGTGAGATGGGGGAAACTCCATGAGACGCAGAGGTCCTACCCACTGTGATTAGCCTTGGTGGCATCAGGGTGGTCCATCCATAATGAAACTGTTCAGCAGGTCCAGAAGACGCCACCAAAATGATCAGAAGGGCCAAAGCACCTGTTGTAAGAAATAGGCTGAGAGAGGTGGAGTTGTTCATCATGAAAACTCCAGGGAGACCTTCCGGTGGCCCTCCAGGACTTAAAAGGGACTTAGAAAAAAGATGGGGATGGTCTTAGTAGAGCCTGGTGGATAGGACAAGGAGTGATTGTTTGAAACTAAACCTAAGGAAGTTTAGGTTGAAAGAAACTTTTCATGGAAAGAGTGGTGAAACCCTGGCCCAGGTTGCCCACAGAGGTGGTAAATGCCTCGTCACTGGAACCATTCCAGGTCAGGTTGTCTAGGGCTCTGACCAACCTACTCTAGTTGCAGATGCCCCTGCTGACTGCAGCAGGGGTGGACTAGATGAGCTTCTGAAGGTCCTTTCCAACCCAAACAATTTGATGACTACCAGCAAACTGCACTTCGACACCTAAACCTCATTCCATCTTCTCCCTCCCCAGCTGTGAAGGAGACATGTGCCTGGTTCACCGCCAACTATGCCAGCGCCAGGAAGTGATGGGCCAAAGCAGAACTGCGACCAGCATCATCTTCATCTCAGGGTTGTCCTTTGCTGGGGCAGAGGATATGGCTGGGGGGGTTGGTGACAGTGACATTTCCAAAGCAAAATGAGGATCAGAGCCCAGTGAGGAGCCTCCCAAGTTTTGGCCTGCTGTTGGGAGCAAGGTGGGGGAAAAAGAACATTGGACCACCCCCAAAAGAGTTCCCAGACCAGGTGGTGGAGCCAATTGGAACCACCACCATCACCTTGACCATGACCAAGGTCATGGGGATGGTCCTGAAGCTCCTCCCAGCAAGGCCTCAGTGTCAAGATGTGGGGGACCAGAATGGGGAAGGCTTCAGCTGTCAATTGAGCATTTACTGAAATATATGCAAATACAGTAAAAGTGGTGGGACAAGGAACATCTGCCCAGCAGCACAGCCCATGCCCCCATTTAGTGGCACCCTTAGGGTCCTGAACACCCATGTTCTCCACCGGGATCTGGAAAAGCCAAAGAAAGGGTTTAAAACCCCTCTGGGAGGGGGTAGAAGGTCAAACATGAAGTGAAAGAGTCCATGGCAAGGCTGCTGGATAAGGTTCAGCTGGTGGCATGGATGTGGCAGAAGCCCTGCCTGGGGGTGGCTTTGTTCCAGCATCGCTGCCCAGCCCTAGTGAACCCCTGGCACAGGGACCATGGAGATAACAAGGACCTACAGAGGAGAGAGACCCATCAGCACTTCAGGAAGCTCCCAGTGGGGCTGTTCCCCATTCAGTTTGCACTGAGGTGACACCAAGTCCCTCTTGGGATGTTCTCCGTGGTTGGTACTCACTTGTCACTGGCCAGAGACTGACTTGGGCTGCAGGGTTTGGGCTCCCAGTGCTTTCCAGTGCCTGTGGCTGGCTCCAGCATCACCTGGTTGGAGAAGGTCCATCCCCACTGACTCTCGTCATGCAGGAGACATCCTTCCAGTGGGCATCCATCTGGTCCCAAGGTGGATGCCTTGGGCATCCATCCTTGGAGGACACCCAAAAGTCCATCCCCAGCCCTGACCCTTCTCCCAACAGGGTGTCCAGCACCTAGAAGTGCAGCCATGATGTGGACACCTCAGCCCTAGAAGGCCAGACCCTCAAAGGGACCCAGATGGCCTCCACTAGCAAGTTCTGGCCCAACATGTGGGCATCCCATCCAGCACCTATCTCCAAGCTCAGGCTTACCTCACAGCTCATCTTTGTCCTCCACCTGCCAGAAATGGGTGATCTCAGAAGGTCCCTTGGCATCACTGGAGGCTGCTGCAGGCACAAAAGCTCTGCAAGAACATGGCATCGAGGTGGTGGCACTGCCAGCACTGCTGTCACCAGGAGTTGGGTGAAGACAGCCTGGGTTGGTGTACATGTCCTTGTGCAGCTTGAAGGTCATGGGAGTAACCCATGGGACCCATCACAGGATGGGGCCATGCTAGGGCCCCAAACCCTTGTCCTGCAGCCACCACACCTCCCATTTCCCATGCTTCCTGGCCAGCTCCCACCTTGCAGGCAGCTCATCTCCATCCTGGCCAGCTACTCCTGCAACAGCTCCATTTCATTGTTCCTGTGTGGGAAGAAGGAAACCTGAGTTCCATCACCTTAGTGACTCCTTCCTCACCTCCATAATGATGGCAGCCTCATCGCCAATCTTCCCACATGCTCCTCTGGACAGAAATAGGGCAGGGAGCTGGGAAGAGGTCACAAAAGCCATAGGCAAGCTCTCAGGATGTGTTCTGCACCCTCCTGAGAGCCAGCAGCCCACTTTTGGGACCCTCTGCCAGATGGCAACAGGATGGGTCCTAGCAGCTCCCAAGGGTCCCATGCCCATGTTCCTCCCAACCATCTCCTACCTTTCTGGAGTGGAGGTCAGCTGGTGACAAGGGTTTTCCTGGGGAACCGTTGTCCAGGCTCCACCAGCACCATGGTGGGCTGCCACCACCAGCCACCACCCTGGGGGGAAGCAAGAGGGTGGGAGAAGGCAGATGACTCCAAACTCTCTCCACCCCTGTACCACCCTCAGGGTGACATATCTTCAACGAGGTTCCCCCACACCCATTCCCACCTGCCACAGTGAAGGCCAAGACAGTGGAGAGCACTGGGATGCCAAGGAACTCACTGAGGGTGCTGAAGGTGAGGAAGAGGAGGAGGATGATGGCACGGGAGAGTGTGGGCACCAAGAGTGCCAGAAGCAGGATAAAGTAGGAGACATGGTGGATGCAGGTGGAGATAACACTTAGGCTCCAACCTGCAGGTCAAGGGGTAGGGGGCACCTGAGAACCTCCATTTCTCAGCTGGGGATGGGGCACTCTATGGCCACCCATGATGGTGGCTGGATTCTTGGGGTAACAACTGCCAGCGTGTGGCTTCAGCCTGGAACACTGATAGTCACTACAAAGGGAAGTATAGGGAGGTCCCTGACTCTGGTGCAGGTGGACACGTAGCTCTGACAAGCCCCATCTCCAGAGGCGTCCTCACGTCTACCAGGGTCCCCAGCTCCAGGGTGGTGTCCACCTCTGGGGGTGTCCCCACCTCCAAAGCTGTGTCCAGGTCTAGGAAAGTCCTGATCTCCAGAGGTTACTCACCTCCTCCAGGGGAGATCCCAGCTCCTCTGCGGAGGTGCCAAGGCCCAACCACCCAAGAGAACCACTAGCGCCACCCAGTAGCACCAGCAGAGCCCAGCAGCTCCAGGTCATCATTATGTGGTGGTGTTGGAATGCCCTGCGGGGACAAAAGCGAGTGGGGGATCGCCCCAACATTGGGACAACCCCCCGAAATCCGAGATGCTTGTGAGGCGGTGGGAACGCCCTTATTGAAGGAACCCACCCGATGTGGGTCAACAAAAATCCACCCCTGTCACATCCCTAACACCCACACTCCCCAAACCTGAGTGCCTTCCCCAAACGCAGCTGCCGCAGTCTCCCACGTGGCAAGGCCGCACCGGCGCTGACTCCGCCCCTAGCCCGAACCACGCCCCTTATAGTCCCTCTAAGCCAATAGAAGGGTGGGCAGGGTACAGCCAATGAGGGCTTCGGGGCGGGGTTTAGGGGTCAGGGGGCGCGGCCGGGCGGCAATGGAGGCGATGGAGTCCCGAGAGCTGCGGGTCGGGTTCGTGGGGGCCGGGAGGATGGCGGCGGGCATGGCCCGGGGCCTGCTGCGGGCAGGTAGGGGTTAGGAGGGACACTGAGGCGTGGCGGGGCGTGGGGACAGACCTGTTGTGTCACCCGCTTCCGGATGCCTGTCCGCTATGACCCTGTGGACCGCTGTGGGGACATGAGGACAACTCTGTCCTGTCCCACTCTCCAGGGTGTCCCATAGAACAGTGTGGGGACGCGGAGACAGACCTGTTCTGACCCCCTCCCTAGGGTCTTTATTGACTGATGTGGAGACGTGGGGACAGCCCTGTCTTGTCTCATTCCTCTGTTCCTACACAACAGTGTAGGGTCGTGGGAACAACCTGTCCTGTTTCCCTTTCTGAAATCCCTGCTCTTCATAGCCCTATGGAGTGGTGTGGGCACATGTGGACAACCCTGTCCCGTCTCCCTCCCCAGGGTCTCTTGCCCTACAGGTGGTGCAGCCACATCACTGTCCCTCTTCCCTGAGTGTCTCTGGTTGTCTTTGCCCCACAGTTTGGGGACAGCCCACACTTAGAAGCTGGGAGATGGATCTTGTTTTTGCATCACCTTGGCACAACTGGGTGCGTGCAGCTGTCCCCAGTGGGGTGACACCCTGATGGTGCTGGAGCTGGAGGAGAGAAGATCAATACTGGCCGAGACTGGGGTGTCTCCACCACCCTGGTGCCAGCCCAGACTCTCACTTCTGTCCCTGTGTTTCCCAAGGGAAGGTGCCAGCCAGCAACATCTTGGCCAGTGCTCCCTCGGACAAAAACCTGGATGCTTGGCAGGTGAGTGGGGGCACAGAGTGACAAGCCACTCTGCTTGGTGCTGGCCATGGTGATAGGAGTCGTGTTGGGGTTCTCCTCACCATGATTTTGGGGGCAGCCTTTCACCCCATAAAGGGGTTTAGCTCATCCTTCTCAGATCTGGGTGAAATCCAAGAGAAGTCTTGGTGTTTTTTTGGTAGGAATGTGACCCCAAGTCATGGCCATGCATGAAGATGTTCCATCTCCTGGGGGTGGTGGGTGCCAGAGGTGGGTGGCATTGGGTTGTGACACCTCTCCTTGCCTATGGGCAGGAGTCGGGCTGCCGGACCACGCACTGCAACCTGGAAGTGCTTCAGGACACTACCTTGGTCTTCCTGGCCACCAAACCCCACATCCTGCCAGGTGTCCTGCAGGAGATCCGTCCTGCTGTGGGACCCCATCACATCGTTGTCTCAATGGCAGCTGGTGTCTCCCTCCAGACACTGCAGAGGGTGAGCCGCCTTCTCCTCCGCCGCCTTCTCCATTCTCTTTCTCCTGTTCTTGGTCCTGCTCTTTCTCCTTGATCCTTTTCTCCTTTGTCCTTCTCCCTCTTTTCCTCCTTATCCACTTTGTCCTACTTGATCTACTTTTCCTTTTTCTTCTCCCATTTGCACCCATGGAGAAAGAGACACTTCTGTAGCTCTTTCCCCACCTGGATTGCATCCTCGGGTCCTTCCCCATGGACCACGCTTCTCCTCCAGCTCCAATGGTTGTCTCTGGGCATCCATGGGTGTAGCCTGGAACTGGCACCTCTTTCCCATCCCCCTCTCTCCCCAGCTTCTCCCTGCTGGGACCAAAGTGCTGCGACTGATGCCAAACCTGCCATGCGTGGTGCAGGCAGGGGCCATGGTCTTTGCCCGGGGCAGTGGTGCTGGTGATGGAGAAGCTGCCCTGCTGAAGAACTTGCTGTCCTCTTGTGGGCTGTGTGAAGAGGTCCCCGAATCCTACATCAACATCCACACTGGCCTCAGTGGCAGTGGGGTGGCCTACGTAAGCATCCATGCCTGGTGGGACACAGGGTGCCATCAGAAATCTCACCCACGTGGGGTTGAGGTTTGGGGTCCTCATCTTTGGCCGTGCTCATCCTTGATGTTCTCCTCCTCCAGGTCTATCTGTTTGCTGAAGCTTTGGCTGAGGGGGCTGTGAAGATGGGCATGCCAGTTGGCTTGGCCAGTAGGATTGCAGCTCAGACACTGCTGGTGAGTTGGTGGCATCACTTGGGGACATCCATCATTGCTTCTCTCCTGAATCTCTCAGCTGGTTTGAACATCTCCTCGCCATCCTTCCCTGGGCTCTGCAGCAGCTGGCAAGATGGCAGAGCAAGGGAGGGGAAGCTGGATGACGTTCACACAACTATGGACTGGTTTGGGTTGGAAGGGACCTTAAAGACCATCTAGTTCAAAGCCCCTGCAGTCAGCAGGGTCATCTCCAAACAGAGCAGGTTGCTCAGAGCCCCAAACAACCTGAGCTGGAATGGTTCCCGGCCTGAGGCATCTCACACCTTTTTGGGCAACTTGTTCCACTGTCTCACCACCCTCATGGTGAAGAACTTCTTCTTATATCCAGTCTAAATCTCCTCCTTCCAGTTTGAAGCCATCACTCCTTGTCCTGTTGCTACACCCCTGATCAAGAGTCCCTGCCCAGCTTTCCTTGGGAATCAGCCATCAGAGTCCCCAACACTGGACACTTATTTTAAAACCATTCAGGTGGACATGGTGCTGGGCCAGCTTGACTAGACCATACTTTTGCCAAGAAAGTTCAAACCAGATGATCCTTGAGGTTTCTTCCAACCTGAGATTCTATGGTTCTGTCATTCCTGTAGTTCCCTTTAAGTCCTGAAAAGCCACCAGAAGGTATCAACAGAGCCTTCTCTTCTTCAGGCTGAACAAACCCAACTCTCTCAACATGGCCTCACAGCAGAGGTGCTCCAGCCCTCTGACCATCTTCATGGCCTCTTCCAGACCTGCTCAAGCAGCTCCTTCTTGTATTGGGAACCCAGAGCTGACCTCAGCACTGCAGGTGTGATCTCAGCAGAGCACAGCAGAGGGGCAGAATCCCTTCCCTCCCCTTGCTGCCCACACTGCTGGGGATCAGCCCAGGACAGAACTGTCTCTGGGATGGCCACGCTTGGTGCCAGCTCATCTCCAGTTTCTCACCCACCAGCATCCCCAAGTCCTTCTCATCAGGGCTGCTCTCCAACCCGTCATCCCCCAGCCTGGATTTGTGCTTGAGGTTGCCCCAACCCAAGTGCAGAACCAAGGACTTGGCCTCATTTCCCCTCTTGAAACCAAGGATGAGGCCACCAGAAGGCAGCCAAGAGCATCATGGTAGAACATGCTTTGGCACTATGGACAGTGCGAGATTGCTGCCATCAAACCCCTGGTGAAGGAGAAGGCAGGTTTGGGAGGTCTCCCTTCTCTCTGACTCACCCTATTCTCTTGTAGGGTGCAGCTAAGATGATGCTGGAGACGGGGGAGCACCCAGCCAAGCTGCGAGGAGATGTCTGCACGCCCGGAGGCACCACCATCCACGCGCTGCACCAGCTGGAGAAGGGTGCACTGAGGGCCACCGTCATGAACGCTGTGGAGGCAGCCACCAACCGGGCATGCGATGTGGCCGAGGACTAGCAGCCTGGCTGGGGATGAGCCCCTCTCTGTCCTGTCCCCACCCCATGGGGCAGGAGGGACAATGGGGGACCAGACCAAAGCCCTTCAGGGACCCTGACAGCCCCAGGAGACCCATGGTGGGAGATGGTGTGGAGATGGATCCATGCCTTGTGCTACCTCTGAAGGGCTGGGACCAAATAAATGTGCGTAGCACCATCGTGGGGGTGGCTCTTTCTGGTCCCTGCAGTCCTTAGTGGGCTGCTGTACCCAATGTGAGGTCCCTTCCATGAGAAGGTGACAGCCATGGGTCCCTGGGTCAGCAGGGATGGAGCTGAGACCACGCTGGTCCTGTGCTTACCTTGGATGGGGCTGGTGCCATGTTTGCTTTGAGCCCTCCAGAGGTGGAGGTTATGCCACACTGGCTCTGTGCTCACCATGGATGGAGCTGAGGCCATCCCTGGTCTGTGTTAACCAGTGCTGTGCCAGGATATATGGTAGTGGGGACAGGGATGGGGATGGGGTTTTGGGGATGGAGTGACCCCAAATCAAGCCTAATGTGTCTGGGCAGAGCAGCCACATCCCTGTGGCAGGAGGTGAGGACCAGCACAAAGATGCCAAAGTGTCTCAAGATCTGATGAGCCATCAGCATGAGGAGCGAGCACAAAGGAAGCCTTTGGTTTCCCAGCTCAGTGCCAAGCGGGGGTGGCTTGGTGCTTGGGTTATACCTCAGTGGTCACTTCTCTGCTGGGCACAAACACAGAGCTGCTGTCCACGTCTCAGAACCAAGTCAAGCAAACAAAACCCCTCCACCTCCCACCTGGCCAGGCACCAGCATGGTACCACAGGTCCTTCTCCAGTGCTGTAGAGGTGAGATGGAAGCCCAGACTCGCTCTTGGCCCCAAGGTGCTGCACACCACGGGAGGAGAACCTCTAAGCTTATCTATCTGGAGAGGATCTGAGCCATTTCATGCCCTAATTAAGCTTTGTTTGCCTCCAGGCACCTGCATGGCTGCAGTTAGCAATGATTTGTGGAGGACTTGAAGATCAAAGGGGTTTTTTTTTGCAGGCAGAACAGGGTAGGTGGAACAGCTGGATGCTGAGCCTCCTGCGCCTGTGGCTTTGATCCAGTCTGCAGAGATGTTGCCACTCCAGATGCTGATGGCAACAAGCCAAGACTGTTAGATGGATCAGGAGCTTGCTGGATCGTCATGTCCCAAGAGTTACAGTCAATGGCTCAGTGTTCAAGTAGAAACTGGTAATGAATGGTGTTCCTCAAGAGTCTGTCCTGGGACCGGTGCTGTCAGGTGCCTTTGTCAATGAGACCGACAGTTGAATCAAATGTTCCCTCTGCAAGCTTGCAGAAGACACCAAGCCAAGTGGTACAGCTGACATGCTGGAGGAACAAGATCCATCCAGAGGGACCTGGGCAAGCTTGAGAGGTAGGTCCATATGAACATCATGAAGTTCAACAAGGCCAAGTGCAAAGTCCTGCACATGAGTCAAGGCAACTTTCAGTATCAATGCAGGCTGGGTCTGAAGGGCTGGAGAGCAGCCTGTGGAGAAGGACTTGGAAGGGTGCTGGTGGGTGAAAAGATGGAGATGAGCTGGGAGCCACTGTGCTTCCAGCCCAGAGCCAGCCCCATCCTGGGCTGATCCCCAGCAGTGTGGGCAGCAGGGGGAGGGAGGGGATTCTGTCCCTCTGCTCAGCTCTATTTAGACTCCACCTGCAACCGCGGGGCCAGCTCTGGAGCCCTCAGCACAGCAGAGGCATGGATCTGTATGAGCAGGGCCAGAGTAGGACATGGAAGTGATCAGAGAGCTGGAAGACCTCTGCTGTGAGGCCAGGCTGAGTTAGTGTTGTTCAGTCTGGAGAAAAGAAGGCTCCAAGGAGAGCTTCTGGTGGCCTTCCTGTACTCAGGGGATTATAAGAAAGCTGGTGACAGACATTTGAGCAGGGCCTGTTGTAACAGGACAGGAGGTGATGATTTGAAATCAAAAGAGGGAGATTTAGATGGGAGAGAAGGACGAAATTCTGTTATGATGAGGGTGGTGAAACTGTGGCCCAGAAAGGTGGGAGATGCCCCATCCCTGTGATCATTCCAGGTCAGGTTGGTTGGTTCTCCAAGCAACCTGCTCTAGTTGGGGACGTCCCTGCCCATTGCAGGGGGCTTGAATAGGATGATCTTTGAAGACACTTCCAACCCAACCCACTCAATGGTTCTATGTTCTTACCTTCCAAACCAGACCAAGCAGTGCCCTGAGTCTGCCCAGGCTGAACTACACAAGCAGCAAAGAGCTTCAGCCTGGTTCCTTCTGTTAAGCTTGGCAGTGTTCTTCTCAAACAAGTCAGTTTCTTTTAATTCACAAATTCCTGCTTGAAGTGAGCCACATCTCAAGCTCTAAAATGTTTCTTTTTAGGATTTTTTGGGTGCAAAAGATGATAAAAAACAGCAATGTGGTCTGCAGAATGAGATCCCCTTGGTGGATAAAAGCTGAGGGAAAGGCCTGCAATGAGTGAGACACCTCACAAAGTGGTGGCTGTGAACATGGCAGCACCCAGCCAGCAGAAGTGGAACTTGGTTGGAGGAAAGAAAAGTGCATTTCTCCTCTAACCAAAGCTTTTGTTGATATTGGCTTGTTGGTGGAGTTTCACAAGCTCAAAAGACAACCCTCAGCTATAAATGGAACTTTTGGAGTGTTTTTTCGCTTCTTACTGCTTCCCAAACTCCCCAAGAGACTCATTAATCAGCAAATTCATCCAAATAATAAAGGAAAAACTCAATCTGGGGAGCAGCCAAGGTGCCCCCAACCCCTGCAGTACAGAAAACCCCATCGAGATGACAACCACATAAAAATCCCCCTTCTGCCACCCCCAACCCTGGTGGGATGGTTCTGTAAGACTATTTAGAGAAGACAACCCCAAAGTGGGAATAAAAATCCATTTAATTTCCATAAACTCTGAAACAAAGATGTGACAAATAAAAGCCGCCTCATGGGGCACAGCAGTGCTGGGGAGCTGATGACTTTTTTCTCCTCTCTTTTCAATAATTTGGCTGAAAAGGGTAAAATGGAACCCAAAATCAGATCAAGAGCTGCTAAATTCACATCTGGTGTCTCCAGTATCTAAAGGCAGAGCCAGGAGCTGCTCCCATCTTAACTTGTGATGTGCATCACTTCACCAAGCATCTCCCCAGTTCCACAAAGACATGTCATCCAGCCCCAGCCACCCCAGAAACTCCAGAGAAGACATCTCAACCTCCATCCCTGAAGCCCTCAGCTTCATGACAATGCTCAGAAGACAATACATGTTTCAGCAGGCCTCTGTAGTCCTAGCGTTCCCAGGTGCTGTCATGGGAATGACAGAGTTGACCCTCTGTGAGAAGCTGCAGCTTCTTGGATACTACTCAAGTGTCCTTGTCCCAGTCCAGTGTGTGAAGAAAGTTGCCTCAAACCAGCACCAAACCACCCCAGTTTAACTGGACTCCATTTTGGCAGCAGGAAGGGTGTCACCAGCGTCTTCCAGAGCGGGATGTTTGCTGTGGAGCACCTCAGGAGCAGTCCCTGTCCCCATTCTTGAGATGCAGGGAATCACTTCTTGTGACTTCCCCCATCACCGAGCTCCTCATGGTGACACCAAGAAGGTCCCTCCTTTCCCATTTTCCACATAGGGACATAGGGGACCAGGGTGACCTGGTGGCCATTCCCAGCTTAGTCTCATGCGATTTAAAAAATAGCACCTTCAAATTATACCCAAGGGCAAGGAATGATCGCCAGATACGGCAGTGGATGGAGAGGTTGTCCCCCCACTAGCCCTAAACTGTCACACTACCCCCTCAGCAGTGGTATTTCAGAGGCATTCAGGCCTCCCGAGCCCATGACAAAGGGGTAAGGAGAGCTGGCACCTCCACCACCAGCCCCATGGGGCAACCAAGGTGCTCCCAACCCCATGTCCCATCCTCCCCAATCCTAAGCGAGGTGACTGGCAGCCAAAAGGTCACAGGTGGCCCTGGCCTAGGAGTGGGGGCTGCTGGCACCATGGTGCAGCCGCTGGGCCATGCTGATGAGAGAGCGGAGCTGCACCAGCTTCAGCGGCCCCACTTGCCGGGGGTCTTGACCCTCCAACCACCGCAGCGCTGTCTCCAGACCTTTGATGGCTTCCCGAGCCGTGGGTAGCAAAGTGTGCCCTCCTTCCCCAACCCTTCTGCCAGCCCCACCTCCAGCTGCTGCCTCTTCCTCCTCCTCCTCCTCTGTTTTGCAGACATCAAGGGCTTCCTCCTCAGTGTCCTCTTTTCCATCATCCTCTTCTGTACTTGGGGCCACATCATCCAAGTGCAACCAGCTGGCCACCTCCTCGGGGGCCAAGCACTTGTAGGCCAGTGCAGCTAAGTGGGTCAGGTCACTAAAGACTTTGCTGTCCCCACCACCTTCCTCCCCATGTTGGGGGTCTCCATGCTCGTCCTCCCCAGGCTGGGGCTCAAAGGCAGCACGCAACCCCAAGAGCCAGCACTTCTCGATGGAGCCGGGTGGGATAAGCTCCCAAGAGAGGCCAGCCAGGTACAACATGTCCTTGAGGAGGAAGGACCTCACAAAGTCCACGGGGCCACATGAGCCAGCACCACCAGCTGTGCACGAGACAGCCAAACGCAGCAACTCCCTCTTGTAGAGTTGCTTGAAAGTGGACACCACCCCCTGCTCTAGTGGGGCTGGGATTCGGCCTCCTCCTCCAGCCGAGCTGCTCCCAGCAGGTCCCTTGGAGAGGAAGAGGGCACGGATGGAGCCATCAGGTGTCTGCAGTGGCAGGGGGTCCTCAGGGCTTGTCCCAGAGCGGGGTGGTGGGGAGCCGAGCAGCAGCACAGCCTTCTGCTGCAGGCAGCTCCGACGCAGGTACCGCTTGACACCTGGCACAAAGTCCTCAAAGAACCAAGCCCGGAGAAGAGCTGGTCCCAGCCTGGCTTCAGGGCTGTAGCGGTAGCAAGCAGGGAATTTGTCCTGGTTGTGATGGCGGAGGCTGGGGGGATCATGAAGACACCCAACTACCAGCGGCTTGAGTTTGTGGGAGCCGGTCAAGTTGGCAGCCAGCAGCACCGTGACCCACTCGCGGAGAGCTGGTCGCCGTCGTGTCGCTGTTGTTGTCCCACCAGTCTGTCCCGGCAGAAACTTCCAGTAGAGCCCAGTGATGTTGGCGTTGTAAATCTGCTCATCACTGTACCCTCCCGCGTCAGCAGCAGGCACAGGCAGGGTCTCGGAGCTGGCCACGGAAGCCCGCTCGGGCTCGGTGGGGAGACCACCCTCGCCGTAGATGCGCTGGCTGGAGATGCCATGGCGCTTCTGCCAACGCCAGAACCAGCCGTGGCTGGCCTTGAAGGTGCACTCAGGACCGTAGATCTGCCGTGCGAAGGCTTCGGCCTGGGCTTGGATGAGGGGCCCAGAGAGGGGGATGCCGTGCTGACGTAGAGCGAGGAACCAGGCATAGACAGCTCGGTCAATCTCCTCCTCGTTGGCCAAACGCATCTTCTTCCGCTGGGTGCCCACCTCACCCCCGAGCTGCTCCAGGAACCACCGGAGCTTGGCTTCATCCTTTAACCAACCCCTCAAGGTACCCCCCGGCACCCCAAAAGCCCGACACACCGACGCTTGCCTCTCGCCCTTCTTCACCCTTTCGATGGCCTGAAGCTTATCCTTGATGGAGTAGGCCCGTCTCAGCGCCATCTTCACCGACACCCCCCCGCCTGAATTATTCCCACCCACGCCCCCTTGTCGCCCTCCCGCCATACCCACCGGTCCCCCACCATGCTCCGGGCACGGGGCAGTCCCCGCAGCCATAGACCGGAGAAGTAACGGGATAGGGAAAGGCAGGGGAGAAGCGCGTTATAACCGGGGCCGGGGGTAGGAAAGACTAAAAAGGGGGAGGGGGAGGGGTCGCGGCGCCTTTGTCTCCAGCCCCGGAGCCGGCCGGGCAGGGCGGGACGGAGCCTATTGCGCATGCGTCACACCACACGACACCACCCTCCCCATGATCCCCATTACCACCATTACTTTGAGCTGCTTCCTTCCCTGCCCCTTACTCACTTGGACTCGTCCGCGTTGCTCTGCTTCGACCTCTAGGTTGTACCACTTTGCAAAGAGGGTGAACACATCCTTGTTTCCCCCAGCTTTTTGTCTTTCTTCTCGTTTCGCTTCTTTCCGCCATACTGGATTGTTCCACCATAGAAAAGTCAAAAAGAAGAGGGGTGGGAAGGAGGTTGGCGTTGTGGGTGCCGCGCGTTGTCTCCTTCCCCACACATTTTTTTTCTCCCCTTCCCCC
>VWZE01016573.1:319094-333487 GCA_013396675.1 Eubucco bourcierii | reverse complement strand
CGCTCCCACAACCCCCTGCACGCTGCGGACCGCCTCCCTTTGCCTGGCGGAGGCTGACCGGAGCCAGGCGGCCTGCCCCGTGTCCAACGCTGCCGGTGAGTGCGGCTACCCCTTCACCGGGTTCACTCTCTCTGCGTTCCTCCGCAGCCTCCTATGGGAATTCCGGACGTCTCTAGGGCCCATCGTTCTTCTCACAAACCTAGGGAGGGCCCCTCGTGGTCTCCGCCGTTCTTTCCCACTCTGGAAAAGGGGACCGGGGGGCTCCCAGCTCCCATAGGCGCTGGTTTTGCTCTCAGTCCTCACGAAGGGTGTTACGACCAGCCCTTTTGGGGTCCCTTCCTGCTTAATGGCCGCGAAAAGAGGATTTGGGGTTCTGTCTCGGCGCGGAGGTGGGAAGAGGGGGAGTTTACACTGAGGAACCTTCGTTATCTGTGGAAGTCACTTCCCCTGTGAAGGGATGGAGTCCATGAGGGTTCCCCATCGTCTGCGTTGCCCCTTCTTCACGGAGTGCTGCCTCTCCCCCATCACCTGCGTCTCTTCCACTAGGAATCTTGAGGGAGGAGGGTTTAGGGTGCACTTGGCTTTTGGAATAACTTTTCCTCGCTCAAAGTCTCAAAGAGTATTGGGGTGACCCTCTTCTTCCATGTACCCCCCAGTCTATTTGGTCCTTTTCTGCTTAATAGATACGGGAAGGGGGTTGTGGGAGGCTCTCTCCGTTCTCTGTGGGATTTCTTCTGCGTTTACACCCTGGGAAAGGAGGGTGTGGAGGAACCCCTCATTATCTGTGAGATCCTCTCCCAGGCTCGGGGAAGGGGCTTGTAGGGTTCTCTCCTCTCTGGGGTGTTGATTCACCTTTGCAGGCTCTGAGTAGGTGGCTGCAAGAGCCCGCAGTTACTAGTGTGAGGAGTGGAGATCCGCTTTTGGGAGGGGGATAAATGCTCTCTCTTTCGGGGTGCTGTTTTTGGGGATGCCCTTGCTATGTGGAGCCTCACCCTTTCAAGTCTGGAGGTCTGGTAGGGAGGAGAATTTAGGGGACCCAGTAGCTCTGAATGCCTCAGGGGATCTGCTCTTGTCCCCATTCCTCATCTTGGCAAGGGTTTCTTGTCGAGTCACCTGCTGCAAAAGCACAGAGCTCAGCACCTAAAGCCTCATCCAGCCCATGGCTCAGCACCTTCAGCTGCCCCTCTGCAAGTTTGGTGTGGAGCTGGGAGCCCTTTAAGCCTACCTCATTACTCTGTCCTTTCACTGTAGGTGCACCTGAGCTCTGCTCATCTCCTTTCTCCATATCCCGATGTTTCCATCCTCCTGTAACCTTGCAGCCTGTTCTCCTCTTCCTATTCTTCCTTTTTTTGTTTCCAGCTGTCTCAGGAGGTGTCTGCTTCACAACTATATTTGGGAAATGGAGAGGAGGGGCTATGCGGAGGCTGCAAATGTGCTCTCTTGGGGAGGGGGTGGGAGGTATTGTGAAGGATTTCATCGATCCCTGAAGTTTGTGAGGCTGCTGCAGGCTGTCATTGCCTCCCCTCCTGGTGTTCCTGTTGATCTGTGGATTCGTTCTTTCACATCCAAATGGTGGATGTTTTGGAATCGATTGTAATTGGATGTTCACAGTCGTGTGGAGAAGAAAGTAACTGCTTGGTTTTGTGGCTGTAATTCTCTCCTCTCCTCTTCTAGGTGTGCCCTCTTTTCTCCCTGACCTTGCAGGTAATGCCATTTTTTTTCCTCTTCCCTTGCTCTATTTGTTCTCAACCACTTTGTGTTTTTCTCCTGAAGGTGACTTCTTTCCTGCTTTCCCCTACTGCAGATTTTTCCTTCTGTCCTTGATTATTTTTCATTGGCAATCAGCAGAATTGTTGCTTGAAGAAAAAAAAAAAAGGAAAAAAAAAGTAATTTTTTTTTAGTTGAGGTGGAGAGTAGTTGTGTTTTCCCTGGCTGAAGGTTAGTGTGGAGCTTTGTGATGAAGTCTGTCCCTTTCCTGCCTGTGTCCTCCATCATCTCATGAGTTGGGGGAGAGCCAAACCAGCAGAAAGGCAGCACTACATCAGCATTAATATTTTCCTTGGCTTTAGCCGCATGTCTTGACTCGGGTGCTGAGGAGGGAGGAGGTGGTGGATTTGCTCCCTTCAGTTTTGTAAGACCCTCTGGTGTGAAACCAATCTTGGTTCTTACTCTGAATCACCAAAAAGAGAAAAAAGGAGGAGGCAAGGAGGTGTTTGATACCTTTTCTTTGTTGCTGAGAAGGTGGGAATGAGGCAGCTGTGCCTAACTGATGCCAAAACCCTAGATAAAGTGAGTTTTGCTTTAGTGGTAGTAGCATTTTGGGGAAGAGAAGCTGTTTTTTTCTCTGGGAGGAGCTTTTTCACTAGGAGAGGCCTTTTCTCCTTAGGAGCTTCTTTTTTTTCCCCTGGGATAATCTCTTTTCCTTAGGAGAAACATTTTCTTGAGTGTGGTATAACCCAAGTACCAGACTTTAGACTGGTGGCTGTGAATCTTTCTCCTCTTTTTGATATGAATTGGGCCCTTTCTGGGCGTTTTGCTGTTTGTTTTTCTGGCTGCTGCTGTTCAGGAGCTTCTGGTGAGGAGGGTGGCATGACACGAGGGCACAAGAGCACTAAATATAAAATTAGGTTGGCCTGGTCACACTCAGCTGTTGCAGGGCATGTAAGCAAACAGTCCAGTGGAGGACTGAGATAGCATCTCAGTGTTGACTTAATTGTTGCAGAAATCAGGATTTTTCTGCCTAGCCTTCGGGAGATCAAACCACAACAAGCTGCCCCCCCCCTGCCCCCCAATATTCCCCAGTGCCACCCAGTCTTTGGAGCTTTTTCTGAAGGAAGGAGTTGAACCATGACCATAATTCTGTCCTCTTGGTTGTGGCTTGCAGAAAGCAGCTGTCACATACCTCCAGAAATCCCAGATCTGCTCCTTTCCCTCATCTAAGGAGACTTCTCAAGCCTGCTGGGAAATATTTAAAGCCACATCAACCTTTAAATGATTTTTAGGAGAGCTGCTTTCAAACTGGTGCAGCCTGACTTGTTGGCAGCTGATGGGTCAGCCTGGCATGAGGCTGAGCTGGAAATCACAGTTCCAGTGTGGGGACTGATTGAATTTGTCTTTGGGGAGGCTGTAATAAACATTTATAACTTTAATTCCCCCTCCCCAAATTTAAGAGCTTTACAACCTCTCTCAGTTCAGGAGAAAAGGGACTTTGTCATGGTCAGAAAAGTCTCTTCCATTAAACCAATACATGGAATTAACTTTTTGGTTTGTTTTGGTTTTTTGTTTTTTTGTTGGCTGCAGCCTTGGGGGCTGTAACTTTTGTGTTTTGCGAACTTGAGGGCATAAAGGAGCCAAACCAGCTCATTTATGAGTTTACAGCCCAACAATAGGGGCCTTTTGCCTGCCTATTTTTACCTTGGTGCATTTCCCTACAGTGCTGGAACTATAGAACAGTTTGGCTCTGCCTTGAAATAGCCAGGGTGTGGTCATGAGACCACCAGCAAAGCTCTGAAGCAGTAACCACCATTAAAAATTCTTTATTTCAGGCTTTTCTAAACCCTTTTTAACAGTCTGAGAAGCCTAAACACTGATCTGTGATTCTTTAATTGATTCTTTGGCATCAGTAATTTTATGAATATCAATTTTTGCTTTTCCAGTGGCTTCATGCTTTGGAAAACACCCAGGAGATTGTCTGCACTGTCACTGGAGGAGCAAAATTGTCCTGGGGACACATGAACCAATCTCTAGATGCAGCAAGAACCCTTCTTGCATTTTTTTTCCTACTCTGTTCACAGATATGTGGACTTTAAAGACTTTTTATGAGGTGTTTCTGTCTCCAAATACTAATTTATCTTAGTGCTAAAAAAACTTGGTGATTGAATGGAAAAATGCCTCACTTTTATAAGTTACTGGGCAGGGGGTGAGTGTGGCCTCAGAAGTGGTTTGAGGGACAGAAATGAGTCTCTTCATGTCACCTTATTTCATTTTGAGCTCAAACTGGAAGGTCCTTTAGTTCAGCTCCAGTTTTTATGCTTTAATTTTCATCAGCTCTTCAAAGTACAGCATGTTCAACTCAGTTTAAATTCCTTCCAGAACCTCTCAGGAGGTGAGTTAGTCCCTCCAAACTTTGTCAGATCAGGTAAACTCTCTTCACTCTTCATGCTAGAAATAGGATTGGGAGTTTGTGCCTTGTCTGGAGTAGTGCTGGGAGAATTGGTGGTGCTGTGGTATTAATGGCTTGCATTATCTCCTCCTTTATGTAATTAAAATCCTTCTGTGAATGCCTTTTCTCAGCTACTTCTGGGAGTACTTAGGAACAGAGAGTAGAAATGGCCTTTTCTTTTCATTTTTTGTTTGTCTTTAGTATGATTAGACATCAAGTTTTGCTCCTTATGGGAACATAAAGGTGCTGGAAGTACCTTAGACTTGTTTTGAGACAGTGATATTAGTAAATTCTTGGGGTGAAATCCTTTGGTTGGCAAATTCTTGGGGTGAAATACTTTTATGATTATTTTTCTCTGGTTCTGATCTTTGTTAAAACAGCACTGTGAGTTCCTCTGAGCCTGAATCTAGCTGCTTTGGCTTTAGTGGTTTGTGTTGCTTCCAGAAATGCTCCCTTTTTTGTTGGATTGGTGACCTGAGAAGCTGCTTCTCCTCAGGCTTCACAGGTACAGCTCTGAGGCATAAATCCTCCTGGGAGCTCTCGCATCTTGTCTTGCTGCTTCTCCTGAAAAATCAGTGGGATGAGTATTGGCTTTAGTGTTTGGTTTCTGTTTTCCTTCGTAGTGTGTTGTGCAAATCACTGCCTTCTGGTACAAACCAATCTGTGAATTAATTTTGTGACTTCATGATGAATTCTTTTTGCATTTGTGCTTTGGTTACCTGAAACAGGGCAACCTGATCTTTGCTTTTTCACCACCAGTGTTGCCTACAGCAGGTCTGGAGACTCCTGGACTGGTTTCCTACCCTGATGGGTCAATCCTTTTTCTGGATCTGTACCTTTGTATTGCTTGTTATTTAAAAATAAAAGTGAATTTGAGCATCTGTGATGGTGGTTGGTGAAGATAAGGTCATTCTGGAGAGGTGTGAGTGTAATTAAATGTATTATGCATGGGGGAGGTGTTAATTATCTGGTAACACAGATGGCTGGTTGTCTCTAGAACTGTAAACTTAATCTCTCACTGTCTCTTTTTTATTAATGCTGTCATAGGAGCTCCAAAAGTAAGTACCCTTTAGTTGTTGGGTAGGGTTTGCACCCTCTGAAAGGTAAGAGGTCGCTGATCTGACACTTAGTAGACAGATCATTGCAGAACTTTCTGATGTACACTGGAAGTTAATTTGTCCAACTCTGTCTCACTTGGGGTCAAGACAATGCTTTGATTTGGGAGAACCTCATCATAACAGGAGCCCTCAGTGATAGCTCTTTGACTTGGGAGAACCTCCTGATAACTGGAGCCCTCACCCTTGACATGAGCTGTGCTGAACCTCCAATTACTGCTCTTGAAGCTGTTTGCTTAAAGACTTGAGCAAAATCACCTCTAATGTGTAAAAACAAAACCAAACAAAACCCAATACCCCCAACCAAAATCCCAATTTTTGGGGGGGTTTTGGTCAAAGTCCTGCTTTTTCTATTTGACCTGACTAGAAAGGGAACTCAAATTGCAGAGTTAATCTTTAATGCAAATGAAATATTAAAAGGTGTGAGAGTTTGAGCTGTGTCAACTCACATCCAGGTTTCTTGTTACACCTTCTAGAGGTTCTTCTGAAGCAGTTGAAGTTGTAACCTCGAAGTCTAATGCCACCAGTGCTGGCTTAATGAGGTTTCCTCAAGAAAAGATCTCAAAGGCTGTGAACAGATTTTTCCTTGGAGTAACACAAACCAAAGTGAATGTGGAGCCAGAGTGTCAGGCAAACTGAGAGCTCCAGTCTCCTACTCAGGAGTCCTTAATGACCTAAATAACCTAAAAATTCATAAATCTGACTTGTGTGGCTTCAGTTGTGTATTTTGCTTTCTCTAAGAATTTTGTAGTGCCAGGTTACTCTTCTAGACCCAAATGGCCACTAGAAATCATATAAAAATACCTAAAATTACTTTGTTGGGGGGTGGGGGCTGTGTTGGGGGTGTGTGTGTAATTGAGTGTGTCCATCAGGCTGAAGGAGGTTTTCCTTCCTCTCAACCCTAGGGAGGTAACATCTGGAGTCTTGCATCCTGTTTTGGGCTCCCCAGTTCATAAGACAGGGAACTACTGGAGAGAGTCCAGTGGAGGCTGGGAAGATGCTGAGGGGCCTGGAGCATCTCTGTGAGGAGGAAAGGCCTGGAACTGTTGAGGCTGGAGAAGAGCAGCCTGAGAGGGGATCTGCTCAATGCTCAGCATGACCTAACGGGTGGGGGACAAGAGGCTGGGGACAGACTTCTATCAAAGGTGCCCAGCAAAGAATAAGAGGCAGTGGGCACGCACTGGAACCCAGGAGGTTCCATCAGGAGAAACCTCTTTGCTGTGAGTGTGCTGGGACCCTGGAGCAGGCTGCCCAGAGAGGTTGTGAAGTTTCCTTTTCTGGAGAGCTGCTAAACCCATCTGGACATTGTGATGCTGGGGTCACTGTGGGTGACCCTGCTTCAGCGGGGGGCAGGGGTGGACTGGGTGATCTCCACAGGTCCCTTCCAACCCCCACCATGCTGGAGTTCTGTGATCAGGAGGATGAGGTTGCCTTGAGGATTGTGGGGGTTTTACAGCAGGAAATTCTCCTCATACCTCAAAATAACTCATGCAGGCTTTTTGGTGGCACTGCCATGATGTAGGTGATGTCATCTCCCACCTCTTGGTGATAACACCATGGAAGCTGTAGTAGCAGAGCTTAACCTGAGGAACTAACACAAATTCCTGCTTGCTGGTGTTTTTCCAGCTGAGGTGACACTGGTGTGGATGGTGAAAACAAGACGAATTTTTACTGCAAGCCCCGAGCTGCCTGTAGTGAGAAGAGTTTTCTTACTCTACAACTGCTGTAAAACACAAGAAAGTAGAGCAAAGACTTCAAAATCTGTTCACTTTTTGGTATTTTGAAGTGTTTTTTAGCTCTCTCCCAATGTTTTCAGCAGCTGGAGGAGCAATTTCACAACTCCAGTAAGAAAAGAAAGATCCCTAGTGCCTTTCCTAGGGACTTTTAGACTTTAAAATCAATTTTATTTTGCTTTGATGGTTTAAATGATACAAAGGTTCATTGAAAATGTAAAAGGGCAAAAAGTGTTGGCTCAAAGCCAGTAATTGATCATTTTCTCTGCTCTTTCAAGCCCCACACTTGAGGTTTGTTGGAACTAGAAGTCATCACCTGAAGCCTGGAGGCTGTTTCACCAGCGTGGGGATTTTATTTAGCAGTTTTATTTGGCTATTTGTGACCTTTTATTGGGTCACAGATAAATTCGTAACTGGAAAACTTAAAACTGGCTCTCAGGTACCTTATTTTTGGACCTGGTTTTGATCTGCCCATGTGTTTTTTGGCAGAAATGAGCTACTTGATCATTAGATATTTGAATAGTTTCTCTGCTTAGAAAGGTGTTTCCAAATCGCCTCAAATAATCCACATCCCAAGAGCTGTTTAGTTTATTTTTCTCTCTGATAAAGGAAAACAGAGAGCAGCTGACATGTTTTTCACTTCAGTAGAAGGTCTTTTTGATAAACTCAATTAATCCTTGAGATCTCCAGCTCCTGGACAGTTTAAATTGGACTATAATCGAGGATTTTACATGAAAATGGAGTCCCACGTTTTCAACCAGCTCCCTCTGCTGGCATCACAGCAGTGAAACAGATAAACCTAAGTAATGACCTCAAAAATAGTCCAGGAGTGGGACATCTTTCTTTTTTCAGCTTGTCTTCCCAAATCAGGGCCTACTTGACAACATCTACAGGTAATTAAGAACTAATCTGCTAGCATGGAAGAAAATCTTGCAGAGATCTGAATAAAACCTGCTGATTTTTTTTTTTTTTCCCCTGCCAGTTGTTTTCAGAAGGGAAATTCAAAGGGATTTCAGCCAGGGCCTTGAGTATTAAATAGCAGCAATCAGAATGCTTGTCAGAAGGGGCCTGTTCTGACAGACAAGATGGTTTCAAACTAAAAGAGAAATATTTAGACTGGAGAGAACAAAGAAGTTCTTTACTGTGAGGGTGGTGAGACCCTGCCCTAGGCTGCTCAGAATAGTGATAAATGCCCCATGCCTGGAACTGTTCCAGGAACCATTCCAAGTGAGGTTGCTTGCTGCTCTGAGCAACCTGATCTAGTTGCAGATCCACAGAATCCCAGCATGGCAGGTGTTGGAAGTGACCTCTGGAGTTCACCCAGACCAACACTGCCTGCTCAGGCAGGATCACCTACACCAGGTTGCCCAGCATCACAACATCCAAGTGGGTTTAGACTCTCTCCAGAGGAGGAGACTTCGCAGCCTCTCTGGGCAGCCTGCTCCAGGGCCCCAGCACACTCACAGCAAAGAGGTTTCTCCTGATGGAACCTCCTGGGTTCCAATTTGTGCCCATTGCCCTTTGTCCTGTTGCTGGGCACCACTGATAGAAGTCTGTCCCCAGCCTCTTGTCCCCCACCCTTTAGGTCATGCTGAGCATTGAACAGATCTCCTCTCAGGCTGCTCTTTTCCAGGCTCAACAGTCCCAGGTCTCTCAGCCTTTCCTTTTGAGAGAGATACTCCATGCCTCTCAGTATCTTCCCACTGGACACTCTATGGTAGTTTCCTGTCCCTCTTGAACTGGGGAGCCCAGAACTGGAACACGTTTTCCAGCAGAGGCCTCACTAGGGCAGAGCAGAGTAGAAGAACCTCTCCTGACCACACTCTTACTCATGTACCCCAGGAGATCACTGGCCTTTGTGGCCACAGGTGCACACCGCTGGCTCGTGGTGAGCTTGTCCGCCAGCACTCCCAGGTCCTCCTCTGTGGAGCTGCATTCCAGCAGGTCACCCCTCACCTGTACTGGCTGTTCCTTCCCAACTGCTAGATCCTACACTTGGGTTTGTTGAACTGTATGATGTCCCTGCTGACTGCAGGGGGGTTGGACTATATGACCTTTAAAGGTCCATTCCAGCCCAAACCATTTGATGATTATAAGTATTTTAGGAAATGGGACTTTTCTGGCACTTCTCTGAATTAAAATTGATAACAAAAGAGGGGCCTGTGGAGAGCTTTGGCTCTTTTCTGTGATGAATGGTGGCCTTTGACTCTCTTGAATGAAGGATGGTTTGGTGGTGACCTGGCAATGCTGGGTTAATGGTTGGACTTGATCTCAAAGGTCTTTTCCAGCCGAGTTGCTTCTGTGATGTCTACTGCATGCCCTTGCTGTCTTGAGTCCTGCTGCTACTACATTGTTGTGCTTATTTCTTAATGCTGCCACTCTTTGGAGGATGAGGACCAGGAAGCCTCCCTGCCCTGCAGAAAAAGTATGGGTAGACAACCACAAATATGTCGAAGCTGAGCGGCCACGTTATGAGAGGGAAGCCACCATGGCTGCCACGGCCCCTGAGGAGTGCCCAGAGGTCGAGGCTGTCAATGGGGTCTGCAATGATGACTCTGGTGAAAGCGAGTCCAAAGGAGACCTGAAAAGAGCAAGGAATGGGAAGAAACAAAGGAAACGGAAGCGTTCTCCAAAACCCAAACCCGTGGCCTCCAAGTTAGACTCTGTTCTAAGTGGGTTGTTAGCTGACCACGTGTGGTTTGACAAACCTTTCTATGACCGTGCTGAGACCCTCTACAGGACCAAAATAGCTGAGTCTCAGCTCCAGGAGGCACCCGAGACTGCACCAGCTCCTCAGCAGTCTCCTTTAGCGGCCAGGTCCAAAGCTGTCCAAGATGTTCCCAAGCCCAGGATGGTTTCATCAGCCCCGCCCTGCTCCCATGGTACTTTGTCTGCGTGCCACCATCTCGTTCAGGGTGTCTGGGTCAACAAGCTTGACTTTGATAAGGCTGAGGAAAAGTTTATTGAGAAATCTCAGTTCTTCCTTCCTCCAAATGTCCTCACCATCCCCTCGGTGTGCTCAAAGGGCAGCAGCCTTGGGCTGAGGACACCAGATGAGGGCTATGTCACGGCCCTGCCAACTCCTGCTACACCAAGTGTGGCTGCAGACGCCGTCACTGCTTCTGCTGTTCCCTTTGTTCCCAGTTTGCCTGGCTCTGTCCACCAGACAGTGAATGGTAAACCCCAGATTTCAAGCTTGCAGGCTCTCGTGTCTGAGGTCTGGTTGGAGAAACCTCTCTATGATGATGCTGAGAAGAGCTTCTACGAGAACATGTTTGATGGTCACCCGCCGGGCAAAGGCAGACAGCAGCAGTGCGGCTGCCCTGAAGCCTTGAAGAACCACCCCGAGGACAAGAAGAACCACGATGCTGGGAAGCAGTCAAGCATCAAACTCATGGAGATGGCCACCAACATGCATCCTGGTGTGGAGCAACCTTCACCCACCTGCTTTTTTCTGCATGAGGGCAGCGAGACTGTGTGGCTTAATAAGATGACGTATGACAGTGCTGAGTCACGATACTATGCAGCTGAAGCTTTGAAGATGTCCAGAGCAGGAGAGAGTTTGGAGAAGCAGGAGTCTGCAGTAGAAACCCCTTCCCGTCCAGCTGCTGATGCTTCAAGCATTCCTGCACCAGAAATGAAGTAGGAGAGGTTTATTCTTATCCAAAAGCCCACCGGGTCAGGATTGAGCTGAAGGAATTTTGCATGTGTAGAAGACAGGAGCCAGCATCTCACTGTAGGGAGATGTTGCTCCAGAGCTGAGGAGCCTGTTTGTGGGCAGAGAGACTGGGAGAATCTTCCTCCTGAGGAATAATGGTGCTTAAAGGTGGTGCTCATGTGGTTTAGAGTCAGGGCTGGGAAGTGAGCTGAGGTTTGACCTTATCTTTCCATGGGGGGAACCTGCCCCTTTTGTTTTGGAGAAGACAAAACTGTCTCTGTTGGGGTCATTCTGTTAAAAGACCATGAGGTTCTTCAGAGAATCGATTCTCTGAAGGAACTTCTCCCTATTTCTGTCAAGCCCTTGGGCTGGACCTTGAGCTCCATGCCCGAGGTGACTACATTTGAGCATCACCCCCAGCATCCATCTTGAGGAAGGCTTGGAGATGCTCAAGTCCAGTTTGTAGCAGGAGCATGCACTGTATTTGCCTCACTGCAGGAGGAGTCTGACCACCCAGCTAGATAATTTGGTCTGCAAGCTGCTGTTGATTTGGGGACAAGACACTTCTGATCCTTGAGGTGTCCTGGGCCTACAGGAAGGCTGGGGAAGGATTATTTACAAGGTCCTGCAATGACAGGACAAGGGGCAATGGGCTTAAACTGGCAGAGGGGAGATTTAGACTAGATGTTAGGAGGAAGTTCTTTACAGTAAGGGTGGTGAGGCACTGGAACAGGTTGCCCAGGGAGGTTGTGGATGCTCCCTCCCTGGATGTGTTCAAGGCCAGATTGGATGAGGCCTTGAGTAACCTGTACTAGTGGGAGGTGTCCCTGCCTATGGCAGGGGGTTGGAACTAGATGATCCTTGAGGTCCCTTCCAACCTTACCATTCTATGATTCTATGATTTGTTGAGGAAGCTTTTAAGATGCTTCCAGAGAAGCTCTGGAGGACATGTGTCTTTCACCTTCCTCTGCTTGGGATAATCTGCTCTTGAGATGGACAGAACTTAAATATTGGCTCACCCCTTCCTAGGAAAGTCCTTGTGGTGTTGCCAGATGCTTGGCCTAAGTTTGTCTGTAACTGGGATTCTCTATTAATGGTGCTGGTTGGCAGCTCAAGCAAAGTCTGTAGGGTTGGATATGACTGGGAATGACTTCATTGTGGAGGAACTGTGGTGGCCTGGTCTCTTCTGGGTAAAGTGGTGTTTGTTTTGCAACAGAGTGGTCTGTTGGACTCTGGGAGTGTGTGCAGCTGTGAGGTTTGGAGCTGGTAAAGGGAGGATTTGTGGGTTGCTAATGCTCCTTCTGTGTTGTGTGGTGGTAGTTTCATATCCCTGCTCTCCTCACCTCGAATTGATGTTGGATCTGTAGTTGTCCCCTGGCTTGAAACAAGGGTACATCATCTTTTCCTGTGATAATTGAGGCCTTCAAGCTAAGAAATGAAACCTTTGGAAGCTGCTGTACTGAAGAACAACAGTGTGGACCATTTCACAAGGTGGTTTAAGTTGTTCCTTGGTGACATGACCTGTGTCTGTCTCTTGCCAGCATCACAATGCTGATGATTTTGATCTCCAACAGTTGCTGCAGCTTCCTAAAGGGCACTCGGAGAGTTAGTGGTGGTGATGTTGAGAGTTGGGGGTGTATCTGGACTCCTGGAGGCCTCATCTTTCTTAGCAGTGGAAGAATTTGTGGAAGGAGGTGCAGAGGAGGAGGTGACTTATCCCATCCCCACTTGGTGTGGGGTCAGGCCAGGCAGATGAGTGGGTGATTAGACCTGTCCTGCTTTCTTAAGAGGATCCTGTTGACTTAAAGCTTTCCTCTGGAGAGGGAAACCAAGCAGAGAGCTGCAGGCAGAGCTCTGTGGGGAAAGAAAACTCTTCTGAGGAGCTCATAACAAGCTCTCCACCTTCTAGGGCCTCACTTTGGGTGGTTTTTGTTCTTCCTTTCTGCAGGAAAATGGCAGTTGACTACTTCGTGCACGAGAAGATCTGGTTTGAGAAGTACAAGTACGACGATGCCGAGAGGAGGTTCTACGAGCAGATGAACGGGCCGGTCGGTGGCTCCTCGCGCCAGCAGGTAAATGCTGCTTCTCAGGTGGGTGTTGGCAGGGGGCTGGAGCTTCAGGAGCTGGTACAGAGCAGGTTGAAGGACATGATCCACCTGGACGTGCACTCTTCCCTTCATGGTGCCGCTTTTCCATCTGTGAGAGTCCTCATGTGAGTGTCTTCTCTGGAGCTTGCTAAGCTTGCCCCTTAGCTCTGACCCTCTTTGCCTTTTAAAAGACCATTTTTGACCTGTGCAGAACCTTCTCCTGTGTTCAGGAGCTATCAGATGCCCTTCCAACGAGATTAGGTTGCAGCAGCTACTCTTAATCTTTTCAGACTGCTGTAGCAGGGCACCATGCTCTCTGTGGTCTAACAGGGACCTACAGTGAGCTGAACAACCCTGAAATCTGTGGTTTTGCTGGCTGAGCTGAGCAAAGAATCCACCCATCCCCAAGGAAGATGATGTCTTGCTGCCAGTTTGGAGCAGTTAGGCTTTCCTTGAGGGATCTATCTGACATGATGCTTGAAGAGATGCACCGTGGCTCCAAAAATCCCACAGGAATGATGTTCCTGTCTTTGTCCCTCCTGAAGTCATCAGTGAGCTCCTGCAGATGATTGCACCACGGCAGTGGTGAGTTGTGGGGAGCAGCTGAAGCCATTCAGATTTAATTTCAGCCCCAAATGGTGACCATTGAAAGCTTCAGAGTTCTGATGACCTCTTCCTGCCCTGTCAAGAGCTGTTAACTGCTTCTTCGTCTGGCTGCTTGTCTAGAAAGCTGCTTAGAGTTTGAAATGGCTGTGGTGTAAGTGTTGGAAGGAGAAGCTTTTTACTGAAGTCAGAGCTTCTAGGCATACTCTTGGCTGTTCCAGCTTCCTGCCAACATCACCTGGGACACCTGCCTAAAAATTAGATGAGTGCTTGAAATAGATGAAGTGCAAACTTCTGTGGTGCTCTCAGAAAAACAGTGTAGACTATTTCACTCCACATCAGGAGTTTCCACCACTGAAGTTCTGCCTTTGAGAGGTAGTGTGAAGGCTCTTGGAGGGAAGATTCTGNGGGCAGGAAATCCAAGCTCTTTTAAAAACCTTTCCCACCACTCAGAAGTGGCAAGTATGGGCTTGTTGTTGATCTTCTGTGGTCTGTTTGTGATATGGGGCTTTGGGGCTTGCAGGCAGTTTTGGTGTCTCAGGTCTTGCTTGTAGGGTTGCAGTCTGGGAGAGGCAAGGAGTGAATGGATCATGGAAGTGGGGAATTTGTGCCCTAGGAAGGGAATCTTCCAGTCTAGGCTTAAAGAAAACCCAAAATCCAACCTCCTTATGCTCCATCCTCTGGGTCCTAAAGCCTTCAGTCTGGGCTGTCACTTCTCACCCGAGTACAATGACAAGGAAAAAGATCTTCCTTCATGCTAGATCTTGAGGGAACACTGATGTGGCTTCAACCCTCCGCTTGCCTGGCAGCTTTCCAAAACCCTTCAGACTGATCAGAAAGGGAATTTCAAAGCTCCTTGACTTGGCAGATTTCACAGACACGTGACCCTGATCTCAGCAGGGGCTGTGCTTACTGCAGCTTGATTGAGAGCCAATCCTTTCTGCAGGAAGGATTCCCCCACCCCCTTTCCCCATTTTGTTCTTGCCCCTACCCCTTTTTTTTTTTTTTTTTTAATTAATTTCTTTTTTTTCCTTT
>VWZE01016573.1:262120-317286 GCA_013396675.1 Eubucco bourcierii | reverse complement strand
GTTTTTTTTGTTGTTGGTTTGTTTTCCCTTTGGTTTTTTTTGTTGTTGGTTTGTTTTCCCTTTGGTTTTTTTTGTTGTTGGTTTGTTTTCCCTTTGGTTTTTTTTGTTGTTGGTTTGTTTTCCCTTTGGTTTTTTTTTGTTGGTTTGTTTTCCTTTTCTTTTTTTTTTTTTTTGTTTTTTTTTTTTTTTTTTTTTTTTTTTTTTTTTTTTTGTTGGTTTGTTTTCCCTTTTCCTTTTTGTTCTTGAATTCAGAATATGCTTTGGGTTGGAAGTGTCCTTAAGAAATACCACATTCCAACACCTCCATCCATGGGCAGGGACACCTTCCATTAGCCCAGGCTGCTCAAGGCCTCTTCCACCCTGGCCTTGGATGTTGCCACAAGTCTCAAGTAACCTTGCTGGGGCAGCAACCCCCCCTAGCTGCCAGCACAGGAGGATGTGTCTGCTGGGGTGCCCTTAGCTGCCACCTTCTCTTTCCTGGGGATGCCTTCAGTTCCAGGGTATGTGCAAAAAAATGGTATCTCCTATCTGCTGCACCCAGGAAATTCAGCTTGGCTGCTTGCTCCAAGTCCTTGCCATCTCCTAGAAGTTCAGGAACAGGCTTTTTTCAAGTGTTTTTGTGCAGCCAAGACACTTCATTTTTCCAGAGGAAGCTTGGAAAGTGGTTTTATAGGTCAGGAAAACTCTCAGAATCCAGCCCATGTGTCTTGATTTCTTAACTGCAGTGGGACTGCTGCACAGATCTTCCCATCTGAGGGCCTCCGTCCTTCACTTGTGGTAAATTGGTTCCTCTTGGGGCGTTTAACACCCTCATTTCTACCTAGAGCAGGACACAACTAGGGGATGGAGCCTTTCTCAAAGGGAATATTTCATCTTCTTCCTTAACACCAGCAGAAAGAGCTAACAATACTTTTGGGGTGAATGTGGAGGAGTTTGGTTCACTTCTTTCCCCCTGGTGGCCTCACTGAACTTGACACAAACTTCTCCAGCTGCTCCAGTGAGTGATCCAAGAAGAAATTTGGAAGTGGGTGCAGGAATATGAGGGTAAATTTGACCAAAGGGTGGTGGAAAAGGATTGTTTGCTTTGGTAGCCCCAGAATTACAGCAGAGAAATCAGGGGAAGGTTGGGACAGCTTAATAAGAGGAAAATCAACTGAAAACACTGTTGAGAAGGAAAAACATCTGGAAGTTTCCTAATCCTAGTTCCTTATTTTTGCCATCAGCTGAAGATTTTCCTGAAGTGGCTCATTTTAAGCTGAAATCTGAGCACTCGGGGCTTTCAGTAGGGGAGCAGCAGCTTCTCAAAGTCTTTGAGTAAGGCAAAAATATGTAGGGAAATGAATCCCCATCTCAAGCAGGGCTGGAAAACTCTTGGCACAAAAATTAATCTGCTGGGGTTTGTTGTTTTTTTTTATTCTTGTGAGGAAAGCTTGGTGGCCTTGAGGATTGAAAACCTCAGTAAACCATGCTCAGATCTTCTGTGTTGGTTAAGATGGAGGTGTTAAGAAACAAGCTGGGAGCATCAATTCTGTAGCTTGTGTTTCTGAAGGACCATTGTTGCCTTGGACAACCCTATCATAGAATTCTTTAGGTTGGAAAAGACCTTTAAGATCAAGTCCAACCATCAACCTAATACTGTCAGGTCCCTCAGCACCCCATCTATCTGGTTTTGAAAGCCTTGCATGGATGGGGACTCCACCACTCCCATGGGCAGCCTGAGCCAGGCCTTTACAACTCTTTCCATGAAGAAATTGTTCCTCATGTCCAACCTAAATCTCCCCTAGTGCAACCTGAGTCTGTTTGATCTCATCTCATTGCTTGTTCTTTGGGAGAAGAGACCAACCCCTACCCCACTTCTTTCAGGGAGTTGTAGAGAGCCAGAAGGTCTCCCCTCAGCTTCCTTTTCTCCCAGATGAACGACCCCAGTTCCCTCAGCTGCTCCTCTCAAGTTCTCCAGACCCTTCACCAGCTTCTTTGTCCTCTGGACAAGCTCCAGCCCCTCAACATCCTTCTTGGAGGGCCTCAGAACTAAACCCAGGATTTGAGGTGTGGCCTCACCATTGCCCAGCCCAGGGAGACAATCCCTGCCCTAGTCCTGCTAGTCAAGTTATTGCTGATCCAAGCCAGGATGCCGGTGGCCTTCTTGGCTGCTGGGTGCATACTGGGTCAGCTTCAGCCAACACTCCCAGGTCCTTTTCTGCTGGACAACACAGAGCAGGCTTGATTTGAGAACATGCTTAAATTTCTGGGTGTGGTGGTTTGTGGGTTTTTTTTTTTTTTTTTTCTTCATAAAGGCAAATTTGTGCTGTCTGATGGACAGAAAATGGAGATGCATGTGTTTGGAGTTAGGACTTTGTCTTTCCTTCCACCTGAATGTGCATCAGGAGCCTAAAGATGTAAGGAGTGGCTCTTAGAAGATAGGGAGATAGAAGATTGCTGCCTTTATTTTCTCTGAAATTCATCCAGGGCTGGTTTCAGATCTGCTTTGTTCTTCTGAAATGTACATAGGAACCTGGAGAATAGTTAAGTAGATGGCTTGGACCTCCTGAAGGAGGTTACAAAGCTCTGATGCTGGAAACATTTGTTTGCACATACCTTCCATCTTGCTTTGCATGGTCATCTCTGCTTCAGACAGCCTCTCCAGTTGACATCTGCTTGATTGTGAATGGTTCCTTGGATCTGAGGTGGTTACCATGTGGGATGGGATCCATCCACAGGGACCTGGACAAGTTGGAGAAGTGGGCCTATGAACTTCATAAGGTTCAACAAGGCTAACTGCAAGGTCCTGCATGTGGATTGGAGGGAGCCTTGGTATTCATCCAAGGCTGGGGATGAAGGGCTGGAGAGCAACCCTGAGGAGAAGGACTTGGGGGTGCTGGTGCATGAGAAGCTGGAGATGAGCTGGCACTGCACTGCCAGCCCAGAGCCAGCCCTGTCTTGGGCTGATCCCCAGCAGTGTGGGCAGCAAGGGAAGGGAGTGGATTCTGCCCCTCTGCTGCACTCTGGTTGGTGCATCCCTGGGTTCCTAACACGAGAAGGTCTGGAAGAGGCCATGAAGATGATTAGGGGGCCGGAAGCCCTCTGCTGTGAGGCCAGGCAGAGAGACTTGGGGTTGTTACAGTCTAGAGCAGAGAAGGCTCTGTTCAGACCTTATGGTGGCCTTTCAGAACTTAGGCTGGCCTTTGAGAAAGGTGGGGACAGACCTTTGAGCAGGGCTTGTTGTGGCAGGACCAGGGTGATGGCATGAAATCAAAAGGAGGAGATGATACCGGAGAGAAGAAAGAAATTCTGTTACGATGGGGGTGCTGAAGCCTTGGCCCAGGTTGTCTAGGGAGGTGGTAGGTGCCCCATCCCTGGAAGCATTCCAGGTCAGGTTGGTTGGGGCTGTCTGAGCCCTGCTCAGCACAGAGGGTGGACTTAGATGGTCTTCGAAGATCCCTTCAAACCCAAACCTTTTGAGGACTCAGTGACCAGAATTCACTTCTCCCTGAGTTAACTTAGTCCACATGATGTAACTAGAGCAAGAAGAGGTCAGACACACACAGTTCATTTGAGCTTTCATTCTTCTCTGGTGTCCTGAGGGATAGCCTGGTGGTGTTAGCAGCCTCTGTGGGGGTGCAAGTGAGGGTGGAATCCCATGGAAGAGCTTTCATCATGTTCTCCCTGCAGTCCAATGTTGTGTTGCTTTGCTTCTCCAGCAGTTGATAATTTGGGGCTTGTTAAGAGTTTGGTAACCTTGCATGTGTTTCTTTGGCTGTTAGGTGTTAGAGCTTAGATCTTCTCGGTGCTCGTCGCTGTCTAAAGGGTGGAGATCAAGGATAGGGCCAGGCTCTTCTCAGGGGTGTGTCCAGTGACAGGACAAGGGGAAATGAGCACTAAGTGGAACCTGGCAGGTTTCATGAGGACAAACATCTTGGCTTGGAGGGTTGAGGGCCTTGCAAGGAACTGTCCAGAGAGGTGGAGTCTCCTCTGGAGAGCTTCCAAGCCCACCTGGAGATTGCAATCTTGGCCAACATGCTTCAGCCAGGGAGGTTGGACTGGATGATCTCCAGAGGTCCCTTCCACCCCTGACCATGCTAGGATTCTGGGATTACAGGAGAACCATCTGAGACCACAGTTTATGCCACAGGAATGCATGCAGCTGCTTCACCTTGGGTTTTACAGTTGAGGAGATAGCTGGGACCACACTCTAGACATGTCCTAGTGGTTTTGCCCCCCAGCTGGGTGACCTCTGTGCAGACACTGAGCAACCGGCCCAGTTCAGTTCAGTGTTTCTGTGCAGGCTTTGGTTGGTGTGAAGCTGCCTCTCGTTGCTTGACAACTTGTCCTGCATGTGGGTCTGCTGCCTGAACTTGACCTCTTCCAGCATGAGTGAAATCCTTTGCTATCTTCCATGTTCAACCAAACGTCCCCCAAACCTTTTGCCCTTTGCAGCAGAAGACAGGTCCTCCTCGTAGTAAAGAAGCTCCTTCTGCCCGTCAGAAGAGGCAGTCAGGACGCTCAACTGTAAGTCAACTATGCATGGGTGGAGCTGCTTGTGTGGTTTGAGAGGATGGTGTAGAGCAAGGACAGCCCTGCCTTGCAGAGATGGACCAAGTTCTCCTTCCCTGTGATGAGAACTGCTTCTGGCACGTGGCTGAGGCTCGCCCTGTATCATGGAATCAGAATAGAATCTTTTTGGTCGCAAAAGACCTTTAAGATCATCAAGTCCAACCACTACCTACCAAGACTGGTGCTAAACCATGTCCTTCAGTAGGACCATCTAGTAGGACATTTAGATATCCCAGCTTGTCCAACAACTGCAGATCTCCACTTATCTCTGCACCTGCTCTACCTCAGCAGTGGTGTTGGAGGTTGATCTTACGCTGCTTCTCACCTCTGCCCTGTGCCCCTTTTTGAGTGGGTGGAGAAGGGCCTCTTTGACCTTCTCGCTCTGTGTGTCCTCCTGGGCTTGGCATCTCCCAACCTTCTTTCCATGTGCCAGGCATTCCATATATTCTTTTTCTTCACCCTCCTCTTCCATCTTGAGTGACTGCTGACATCTCCAAAGCCAAGGTCCACCTTATTCCATCCACTGGCAGGGTGTTAATTATTTCTTGACACCTCATCAGTTCCTCCATTGTCTTCAGGTCACAGCCTGAAGACCTCTTTTTTTTTTTTTTTTTTTTTTTTTTTTTTTTTTCCCTTTGGTCAATCTGAAGCCTCCTTTGAAATGAATCCCCCTTCTCCCCCATTTTTATTGACTGTTAAATACTTTGGAAGGTGGATCTCTAGAATTTCTCCTTCAGGATGCCTGGAAGCAGAGTTAAGTTGTTCTGAGAGGGCTTAAACCTGAGCTGGGGGAACATGAAAGCGTAGAGATGTTGGGGTCTCCTCCCAGCTTCCATAATGATGTTAGGTGGGTCATTTCTGTGCTCTGTCCCTCAGTTTGTCTCTAGAGGAGACAGCTTGTTCCATTTAAGAGGCTTAGGGCGAAACTGTGTGTGTTTAATTGCAGTCTGTGACCTCAGCCTTCAAAGAATGACTTTATCCTTTGCCATGTCCTTCGGCAGTGTCAGCTGAAAGTTTTTGAGATACCTTTGGTGCTTCATTCTGTAGAGCTTTTTATAGAGCCTTCAGAGATGTTGTAGTTGTCCTGTTGTCCTCATAGGTGATTGTCCTGTTGTCCTCATAGGTGATTGTCCTGTTGTCCTCATAGGTGATTGTCCTGTTGTCCTCATAGGTGATTGTCCTGTTGTCCTCATAGGTGATTGTCCTGTTGTCCTCATAGGTGATTGTCCTGTTGCCCTCATAGGTGATTGTCCTGGTTCCTAGAATGTGTTTAGACTGGCTCTCAAATGTTCTCTTTCTGTGGAGTCCTGACTCAGCTTCACTAAGCTCTGACAGTGGGCGAAGAGGTAATGAGTTTCATCTTGGTTTTCCTTGTTGCAGAGCACCAACACAACCTCTCCTGGATCTGCTGGTGACCATAATGAACTCCTTGCCAGAATTTCCCACCTGGAGGCAGAAAACCAGAGCCTTCGCAGTGGTAAGTTGGAGAATTGTGGTCTGTTGGCAGGTGAGGTCATGGTGGTGTCTTGGTGGGAGTGAGCTCTGATCAGATCTTTGTAGACTTCAAAGTGGAGCAACTGGTGGTCGTAAAGCCCATTTTTGAGCAGAAGCAGCTTTGTCCTGGTGCAGAGCCACAAGATAAGGTTCTCCTTGCCCTCTTCTCATAGTTGTTTCAGACCTTCAGATGGCCATGTTCAAGTTGGAAAGTCGCCTGAATGCTCTGGAAAAGTCATCTACCTCCCACCAACCCTCACCGGTTCCCCCAACCCAGGTAAGCTTGGGCAAGATGATGTTCTTGAATGCTTCAAGTGCCAGATCTCCTGAGGTGGCCTGGCTGTCTGAAGATGGAGAGATGCTGGTAGATAGGATGAGTTTGTAGGTTCTCCAGCAGTTCTGGCAACTGCCCCATTATCTGTCCTTCCTACACATATTTTTGGGGAGTCTTCTGCCCTGAGACCAGCAAAATTGGAGACTTCAGGTGGGGAGAGATGGTGCAGGTCTGTTACTGTTCAGGGTTCTATTGTCATCGTAGGTTAGACGATGTGCTGCCAGTGGTGGCCTCGGCAGTGAGCAGTAGACCCTTCTTTATGCTGGGAAGACACTTGGTTGTGTTCCCAGCTCCTGTGCTCAGATGTATGATCTAGACATCCTGAAGCCTGTAGAGAAGGATCAGCTCTTGGCTGCATGGTGGTGGTTTTCACCACTGTAAGTGGACTGTAAGTGTGGCATAGTGGGACACTTTGAAGGTCCATATGGTCAGATGTCCTACTTTGATGGTCAAGAGATGATTCTTCACCCAAATCACATGGTGTGGGCCATGCCCAGTGTCTCAAGCAATGTAGACTTTGAGCTTCTCTTAAGGTCTGCTGTGATTTAGATTCATCTTTTCCTCTTTTTCTTCCATGTGAACTGGAATCCATCTCACCCCACTGAAGAAAGTGGAACCCTTCAGTGTTCCCTCCAAGAAAGTGGAGCTTCCATCAGCTTCACCTGCAAAGAAAGCTGAGCCAGCTGCTGCAGAGGAAGATGGTGATGATGACATTGACCTTTTTGGTAGCGATGATGAAGAGGAAGACCAAGAGGCTGCTAAAGTTCGTGAGGAGAGACTGCGTCAGTATGCAGAGAAGAAGGCCAAGAAGCCTGGTCTGATTGCCAAGTCTTCTATCCTTCTGGATGTCAAACCAGTGAGTGGCTCAAGTGGGGGAACCTCCTGAGTGATGCTGAAGGGACTGCTGAAGATAGGACCTCCAGAATTAGAATCATAGACTGGGTTGGGTTGGGAGGGACCTTCAAAGGTCATCCAGTCCAACCCCCATGCAGTGAGCAGGAACAGCTGCAGCTAGAGTAGGTTGCTCAGAGCTCTGTTCAACATGACCTGGAATGGTTCTCAGAGTGGGCCTTCCTCCACCTCTCTGGACAACCTGCTTCTGGTGTCACCACCCTCACAGTGAAGAATTTCTTTGTAATCTCATCCAAATCTTCACTCTTTCTGTTTGAAACCATCACCTCTTGTCCTATCACTACAATCCCTGACCAAGAGTCCCCTCCCAGCTTTCCTATAGCCTCCTTTAAGTTCTGGAGGACCTCCAGAAGGTCTCCTTGGAGCCTTCTCTTCTCCAGGCTGAACAACCTCAAATCTCTCAGCCTAGTCTCACAGCAGAGGGCTTCCAACCCTCCCACCATTGCTGTGCCCTCCTCTGGCCCTGTGCCAGCAGGTCCATGTCTACTGTGTTGAGGACTCTAGAGCTGTCCTCAGCATTGCAGATGGGGTCTTAGCAGAGCTGAGGAGCAGAATCAGAGCTGAGAGAGGAGGAGGAATGTTGAGCTGTGAGTCACTTGAAACCTCTTGGGGCTATTGGTGATCTCCAGGACACCTCTGAAGTTCACACTTGACCCTTTTGCAGTGGGATGATGAGACTGACATGGCCAAGATGGAAGAGTGTGTCAGGTCTGTCCATATGGACGGGCTGGTGTGGGGAGCCTCCAAACTGGTCCCAGTGGGTTATGGCATTAAGAAGCTCCAAATCCAGTGTGTGGTGGAGGATGACAAAGTGGGGACGGACATCCTGGAGGAGGAGATCACCAAGTTTGAAGACTATGTAAGTTTTGGGGCAAGCTGGCTGATGTCTGACCCATGGGGTTGTTTCTAACCACCTGCAGATTTTTGGTACACTTGGGAGCTGTAGATGAAGTTGGTGGTGTCTGCTGAGATAAATGTTTAACCCTGGAGATGCCTCCATCTCCATCCTTCCTCCTTCCATGAAGCTTCAGCCCTGTGCCAGTAACACTCCCAGTCTTGTTGGGAGAGCAGGAGGCCAGAGACTTCCTGTTCTTGACCTCTGCCTGATCTTTGATTTTATTTGGGGTAAAAGAGGATCTTTAAATGTTCCTACAGGTTTCTAGCATGTTCTTCACAGGGTGAACTGTGGAAGCTTTGTAGAGTCATGGGATTGTTTTGGTTGGCAAAGACCTTTAAAGTCAGCAAGTCCAACCATGAATCCAGCACTGCCAGGCCAGCACCAAACTATGGCCCTCAGCACTACATCTGTATGGCTTTGAAAGCCCTCAGAGGATGGGGACTCCATCACTGCCCTGGGCAACCTGGGCCAGGCCTTGACAACCCTTTCCACGAAGAAATTGTTCCTCATGTCCAGCCTAAACCTCCCCTGGGGCACTTTGAGGCTATTTTCTCTTGTCCTATCGCTTGTTCCCTGATGGAGGAGATTGAGCACCACTTGGCTCCAACCTCCTTTCAGGGACTTGTAGAAAGCTAGAAGGTCTCCCCAGACAGCCTCCCCTCAGCCTCCTTTTCTCCAGGCTGAATAACTCCAGGTCCCTCAGCTTCTCACAAGTTCTCCAGACTCATCACTAGCTTTGTTGTCCTTTGGCCATGTCCCAGCCCCTCAGTGTCCCTGGAGCAAGGGACCCCAACACTGCACCCAGGACCTGGGCAATGCTTGGTCTCTGAGCATGGTTTTGAAGACATCCCTGATGTGCTTTCTCTCGTTTTAAATGTCCAAAGCCACTTTGGTGACCCCTGGCTGCTGCTTTTTGTTCCCTTGCAGGTGCAGAGCGTGGACATTGCTGCTTTCAACAAGATCTAGGAGCATTAATGATGTCTCCCCAAACTGTAACTAATAAAGATCAAGATTGGACCTGCAGATGGAGTAGTGGTTTTCTCTGATGGGTCCAGCTTCTCCAGGGGGGCTTTGGTTGTCAGAGTTTGGGATATTTTGCTTCCTTTTCTGCCCTTCATGAAAGGTCTTGAGATGGAGGTGAGCTCCATTTCTGAGTTGGATTGAAGGTCTGAGGGGCATGTTGAAGATGTTTCTCACCTTCCCCAAGGTGGTACTTCAGGTCAGGCTCTACACAAAACCCTTGGCATGGATCAGCAGGAAGCACCCGGGAGCTGCTGGATTTGGACTGGATGTCATCCTCCTTCCTGCTCCTGAAACCCTCATTTAGAGCTGAAGTACCAAGAGGTGGTGACATTTCTAACAGGTTGGTCACAGTGCCAGTGTCCAAGGTCCAGGGTCAGGTTACACAGTGCTGAAACCAGGAAGAGCCATGGGGTTGGGCTGTAAGCTGTGAGGTGCTGGGGTTGGCGTCAACCGTGCCAGCTGTCCCTGCTGGCACTTGTCCCAGTGTTGGTGTGGCTGTTTCGTCGTGCTGGCTGTGTGGCACATCTCTTCTGCTCCATACTGGCATCCTGGTGGTGGTGAACGTCCATGTGGGTGGCATAGACAAGTGGGATCAAGTGAGCCCTCAGTGTCTTACAGGTGACACCAAGCTGCGTGGTGGATTGGACACACCTGAGGGACAGGATGCCACTGGGGGAACCTGGATAGGCTGAAGATGTGGGCCTGTGTGAACAGCATGAGATTGGACCAGGCTAAGCACAGGGTCCTGAACCAGGGGTGGGGGCAAGCCCAAATCCAGGCCGGGGGTGAAGGGTTGGAGACAGGACTTGAGGGGTGCTGCCACCTCTTTTGTCCCATGTGCCCTCTGTTGCCACCCACAGTGCCCTGTGACCCTTGTGTCTGTTCTGTGGTCCGTGTCCTGCCTCCAGGCATCCTTGGTACTGCCCTCGTTCCTCTGCCGTGTGCCCCATCCGCTGCCATCCCCACGGTCCCTCGTGTTCCCATGTCCCCTGTGTGTCCTGTGCCCCCTCTGTCACCTGTGTGCTGCCCTCCCTGTGCGTCCCGTGTCCCCTGTGCCCCGTGCCCGTCAGCACTCTGCTGCTCCCCCTCCGTGTCCCCGCTCTTCACCTCCCTGTTCCCCTTCCATGTCCCCACCGTGCCGCTCTCTGTCCCCACTCCGCGTTCCTCCCCGTGTCGCCGCTGTCGCACTCTCGCCCTAGTTCTCACCGTCCGCCTCCCCGTATCCTCTTTTCCGTGGCCCCGCCGTCCCTCCCTGTCTCCCCTCCCCGTCCCACCTCCGTGCCTGCTGCCCCTCCCCGTGTCCCGCCTTTCCCCGCTCCGCGTCCCGTCCCCGCGTCCCGCTGACCCTGCCGCTCCCTGGCGTGCCCCGCGGTGCGTGCCCGCGGCCGTGTGCCGCCGTGCCGATGGCGGGGCTGACAGACCTGTACCACCTCTCCATGGCCTGCGGGCACTGGCGCAGCGGCCGGGCGCGGCTGCCCGCCTCGGCAGAGCTCTTCTTCCGCCGCGGGCCCTTCGGCGGCGCCTTCGCGCTGGCCGCCGGCCTGGCCCAGGGGCTGCGCGGCCTCCTCGCCTTCCGCTTCTCGGCTGCCGGTGAGGGGGCGGCGCTGGCCCCAGAGGGGCCTTCGAGGGGTACCTGGGGACGGGGGGGACTGGGGACAGAAGAGGCTCCCGTGGCTCCTCTGAAGGGCACTTCGGGGCACCCCGGTGGCCTTTTCAAGGAGGACTTGGGGCAAGGGGAACACCTGCGGGACCTTTGAGGGGATCTGAGGAGCGGGGGACACCCTGGGAGCCCTTCAAGGGCAGACCTGAGAAACAGAGGGAAACCTAGATACAGTTTTTCATGGGGGGCGTGGAGCCAGTGAGGAACTGACAGGGTGCTTCAAGGAGGACCTGGGGCCAAGGGGGATCCCCTGGAGTCCTTCAGGGGAGACCTAGGTGAGAGGGGAAAACCTCAAGAGACCTTCGGGAGGAACCTGGGGACAGGGAGGCCCCCAGGAGAGCCTTTGGGGGGAACTTTGAGCACAAAGGGGATCCTCAGAACAAAGTGGGACCTCTGGAGTCCTTCAAGGGGGACCTGGAGACAGGGATACCCCTTGGGTCCCTCAGGGGGTACCTGGGGGGGCACAGCGGATCTGTACTGGGGCCAGAGTGACCCCTCAGGGTGTCCTACAGGGAACAGGGACATTTCTTGGAGGGATATGTGGGCCAAAGGTACCTCTCACTGGGACCCATGAGGGAACAGAGACAGCCCTCAGGGTAACCCTCCAGTGGGACTTGCAGGGGATTGGACAGCTCAGAGGGATCTGGGGGACAGGGGAACCCCTCAGGGGGACTTAACATGGGACAGGGACATATCTTGGAGGGATCTAGGGGACAGGAGCACCTATCAGGGTAACCTGCAGGGGCCATGGACAGTCCTTGGGGGATAGGAACATCTCAAAGGAATCTGGGTAACAGGGACACAAGAGGGGGTGGATGTGGCCAGCCCTTAGAGAAACTTGGGGGACACTGGACCACCCTTCAGGACAGTGCTCCCATGGACTGTCCCTTAGAGGAGACTTGGTGGACCATGGTGCCCCCTTACATCTCAGTGGTGGGGTGGTGGGTGCTGTGAGGTTTCCCCTCACCACAAGCTGTCACCCACCCCCAGCACAAGAGGCTTGGTGCCTTCTGTGTCACCACGTGGCTTGGGGAGCCACCAGCTTTGGTTACCGCTGACCTTTGCCCCCACAGACATTGCCTACCTGCGCTCTGTCCTGCCCAGCACCACTGAGGAGGCCTTCTTCGATTACCTGGCCACTCTGGACACGTCGGAGGTGACAGTCTCTGCTGTGCCAGAGGGTTCTGTCGTCTTTGCCAGGGTGGGATATGCTTGGTCCCCTCCCCTGCTTTGGACGAGTTAGGGGGTCATCAGCTCTGATGTCCCTAAGTAGGATGGGGACATCACCACATGGCTGTCCCCTGCAGGTCCCATTCCTGCAGGTGAAGGGGCCGCTGCTGGTGGTGCAGCTGCTGGAGACCACTTTGCTGTGCCTGGTCAACTATGCCAGGTAGGACATGTCCTGTTGTGGTCCATTGGAGGCCCATGGTAATCCCTTCCATGTCCCCACATAGCTGCTGAGCTAAGGATCCTGGAGGTCCTTCCACTCTTGGCTGTGTGCCAGCGTGACCTATCCCTTCCTCCCCCCCAGCCTGGTGGCCACCAATGCTTCCCGCTTCCGATTCCTTGCCGGCCCAAATGTGAAGCTGATGGAGATGGGGCTGCGGCGTGCTCAGGGGCCAGATGGTGCCCTCTCGGCCTCCAAGTACTCCTACATTGGGGGTGAGTGGTGGGCCACAGTGTCCTGTGGCACCACGGCCACCCCATCGCCCACTTGTCCCCTCCGTCCCTTCTCGCAGGCTTTGACTGCACCAGCAACGTGCTGGCAGGGAAGCTCTACGGCATCCCAGTGCGCGGCACCATCGCCCATTCCTTCATCATGTCCTTCACCGCGCTGGATGAGGTGCAGCCCCGGGTGAGCATCACCCCAGGGTGGGGATGAGGTGCCCTGGAGGTTGCCATGGGGTGTGCAAAGTCCAAGTCCTCCCATGCAGGAGCTGGCACCGTTGGCAGGAGGAGACCCAGTGGACCTCCCAACCTTGGCTGAGTCATGGCTGCAGCAGGTGTGTGAGCTGCTCCAGACACCCCTGGAGAAGACAAACCAGGGCGAGCTGGCTGCCTTCCTCTCCTACGCTGTCACCTTCCCATGTGACTTCCAGGGACTGCTGGACACTTACTGTGTCAGGAGGTGAGAACATCAGGTTCTTACCACTAGGGTGGCTTTGCCACCATGGTGGAGGGGATGACCATGTTCCTCCTTGGTGGCCTGCAAGCAGAGAAATTTCCACCTGGGGAGCATTCTTGTGCTTCACTGTAGCTTGGCAGAGGGCTTGAACCTGCTGTTGGATCCATCCTGGGTCCTTGTTCCACCAAGCAAGGGCCAATAACCTTCTCACCTGTGCCAGGAGTGGCTTGCCCAACTTCTGTGCTGTGGCGCTGGCCCTGCACCAACTGGGCTACCAGGCCATCGGCGTGCGGCTGGACAGCGGGGACCTGGCCCAGCAGTCCAAGGAGATCCGCCAAGTGCTCCGAGCCTGTGGTGCTCAGTAAGTCCACCTAAGTCCATCACCAAACCTGGGTTGGTTGCCACTGGTCACCAGCTTCTCCAGCTGGGGTGCCTTGTCCTGCTGTGGTGGGAGTCCTCACAGCTTAGGAAGGTGCTGTGAGTGGAGATATGGATCCACCTCAAACCCCAAGTCCTCACCAGCTTCCAGGTGCCCTGGTTTGAGACCATCCCCATTGCTGTCAGCAATGACATCAGCGAGCAAAGCCTAGAGAGGTTCATCCAGGAGGTGAGGTGGCTGCTGCTGGGGCTGTCAGGGTACTTTGGCTTTCGCTAGGTTTGGGTGGGGTAGATGGACACCAGGCACCTTCTGGCAGAGCACTCTCTGAACTGTCTTAGTGGCTCTGGTCACAACATTGGTGGCAGGGCTGGGCCACCAATGGCCTCTATCTTCTCTTCTGCACCAGGGGAATGAGATTGACATGATCGGCATCGGGACACACCTGGTGACGTGTCCCCTGCAGCCATCGCTTGGTTGCGTTTACAAGGTCAGTGGTGGCAGCAGCTCTTTCCTGCTCAGCTTTGGGGACTAGGTGGCGTGGTAGGGGCTGTGCAGCCAAGGGGGACCTGGCCCTGAGTGATCAAGCTATGATGGCAATGTCATCATCAAATGGTTTGGGGCAGAAAGGTCCTTCAGAAGTCATCTGGTCCATCCCCCACCCCCCCAAGTCAGCAGGGACACCTGAGGTTGGTCAGAGCTCCACACAACATCACCTGACTTAAGTCCAGCTTTCCACCCACCAGGAACTCCCAAGTCCTCCACAGGGCTACCCTCCAGCCTGCAGTGATCCTGGACACTGCCCCAACCCAAGTGCAGGCCTTGCTCTTGGCCCTGTCTCTGTTGAACCTCATGAATTTCACATGAGCCTACCTCTCAAGCCTGTCCAGCTCCCTTCCATCTCTTAAGGGACTCAACAGGCATCATCTGCAAAGTACTTGAAGGTTGCACCACCACTGTGTTCTCCTTGGCATGTAGATGAGAGGACTGTAAGGAGAAGCTTGCAGGCAGGAGGTGGGATGTCCACCTTCAGGGTGGCTTGAGGGGTTTGTAATTATTCAGCTGGTTTGTGTTGGTGGCTTCCCCACCACGTGGCAGGGGGACAGAAGACAGAGCTCAGCAGCAGTAGCATGTGATTAAAAACAAGGTGCCCCTCTCCTGCAGCTGGTGGAGGTCAATGGCTCCCCCTGCCTGAAGCTCACAGAAGATGAAGAGAAGATGACGATTCCAGGCACCAAGACCATCTATCGGCTCTATGATGCTGCTGGTGAGTTGGGAGGCCCTTGCCATAGTGCTGTCCTGTTGACCTGCTCCATAACCTTGACCTCGATGATGCCCCTCATACCTGCTGGCCCCTAACCTGCCATTCCTGCAGGTCACCCCTTCATGGACCTCATGGCCTTGGAGGAGGAGCCTCTACCCCAGGCAGGGCAAGAGCTGGTGATCCGTGTCCTGGGGCAGCTTGGGGAGACCTGTAAAGTTGTGGCTGCCGCCGTGGAGCCGCTCCACCGCACCTTCCTCAGGGATGGTCAGGTCAGGAGCAGCTCCGCCTTGGGGCCGGAGCGTCTTCCTCTACGCTGGGTGAAGCACCAAGGGTAGCATCAGGGCCAAAGGGATAAATCTCAGTGTTCCTTGCATCTGAGATGTCCCTTGTCCAGGGACTTTGATGCCATCCTGGACATGGTGGCATCGAAATCCAGGCTGAGGCTGGTTCACTGGGGATTTGGGCCGGGTGGAACTCACATGGTCATTGTCATCTCCTTCCCTGCAGCTGTGTGAGCCACTGCCCAGCCTGCCAGAGGTGAGGACTCACGCTCAGGTGTCCCTCAGCCTGCTCAACCCTGCTCACCGCCGGCTCCATGATCCTCAGCCCTACCCAGTACGTCCATCTCTTGCTGGGCACTACCAGTACACACCTGAGAACATGGCTCTGGTGGCCTGAGCAATGCAGTGCAGCTTTACCATGGCAGATACTCACTGTCTTCTCTTGCTCCTGTGCCAGGTGGCCATGACAGAGAAGCTCCACCAGCTCCTCATCCAGCTGCAGGAGGCCAGCCAGTGAGAAGGTCTACACCTCAGATTATGCCACCCCAGGGTCAGCTTTTCCTCCATGTTCTTCTGCAGACCAAGTGACTAACTGGGAATTGATGGTTGTGATGTGGCTGCTGCATGGTGCTCGTTGAGGACTTTACAAGAACTGGAGGAGCAGCCTGAAGTCCCAGTACCAAAGCTGGGCACAGAGGGATGGGGTTGAAGGAGGTGGGAGGCAGCTGTCCCCACATCCTCTGGAAGCAGTACTCCTTTCCTGCCCTCCTTGGTGGTCCTACCACCCTTGTGCCTTATGCTGTGGCAGCTCTTGCCCACCTTGGTGGCCCTGTCAACCCTTTGCCTTCTGCTATGGCAGCTCTTTCCCGTCTTGGGTGTCTTATCAACCCTTTGGCTTTCTGCTGTGGCATCTCTTGCCCACCTTGGTGGCTGTGCCAACCCCGCACTTTCCATGATGGTAGGCCATGCTGAAGCTCTAAAATCAAGAGATTAACCATGACCAAAAGCTTGAGTACACAAGATAAGGTCCTACCATGGAAAGAGCTGTCCTGTACCCTCCACTCAGGTCCTTTGGAACACCTGTGGCAGAAGGACTTTGCCTTTCCTCTCTAGATGTTGATTCTGGGCGCATCTCATCACCTTCCATTTTGTATGCAGTCCTTAGTGGGTGGAGGCCAGCTCCAAGTTGATGCCTGCACTCATAGCCTGATGTTCCTGGAGGAACTAATCCCAACATTAGCTTCATCCTAAGCAAAAACCCAAACAAAATAAAGGTCTTGACCTGCTGCAACCACACCCCCTGGCTGCCTTGCTCCTTCAAAACCCTTCTTGCCTCCAGTTTAAACTTCAGCATCCTTCACGTGATAGTTTAGGCCTGAATCAAGCTGGAATGAAAAATCCAGAGCTGACTCATGAGAGCAGCTAGAGGTGTCCCCAGTAGGCAGCATATGGCATCAGATGACCTTTAATGGTTGGATTTGATGACTTTAAATGTCTTTTCTAACCTGAATGATTCTATAACCCTAATTCCAGGGGGGAATCCTGGTGTAGCCCCATGTCCCCACAGTGACTGAAGGCTCTTGAGAGAGGGTCAAGAAAAGTTGCATGGAAATGTAGCAGGGGGAAACCTGCACCAGTGTGAGTCTTTCACATGGATTGTCTCTAGTCCTGTCCAAATCTGTACCAAGGACAAAGCTAACCCATTTCTCTTGAGCTGAGACAGAACTGAGGTACAGTGAGGAAATGCCCTGTGAGATGCAACAACCCCAGGAACAGAATCCCAGTGTGGTGGGAGGTGGAAGGGATCTCTGCAGGTCATGCAGTCCAACCCTTCAGCTAAAGCAGGGTAACCCACAGCAGCCTGCCCAGAATCACAATGCCTATATGGGTTTGGAAGCTCTCCAGATAAGGACACTCCACAACCTCTCTGGGCAGCCTGCTCTAGGGCTCTGTTGCCTTCAAAGTCAAGAAGCTTCTCCACGTGTTCAGGTGGAATTTCCCAGGCTCTAGTCTGTGCCTGTTGCTCCTTGTCCTGTCACTGAGCACCACTGACATGAGTTTGGCCCCAGCCTTTTGCCCCCCACCCTTTAGCTCTTGCTGGGCATTAAGCAGATCCCCTCTCAGGCTGCTCTTCTCCAGGATAAACAGCTCCAGGGTTCTCAGCCTTTTCTCCTCACAGAGATGTTCCAGGCCCCTCAGCATCTTTGGAACCTCCACTGGACTCTCCAGTATTTCCCTGGCCCAGAACTGGCCCAGCAGCTGTGGCCTCACCAGAACTTCCCTCCCCCTGCTGGCCACACTCTTTGTCGCACACCTAAGGACACCATTGGCCTTCTTGGCCACAAAAGCACACTGCTGATTCATGGTGAACTTGTCCACCAGCGCTCCCAGGCCCACCAGCCCTGCAGCAACTTTTCACACCCGACACTGTGACCATGGGAAGTTTACTACTCGAGGGAACATTTTCAGAGCAGAAGCACCAGAGCTACAAAAGCCCGACCCATGGCATACCTGAAGGGAGATTGTCCTGAGCTCTTTGGAGAGAACGAAGAATAACAACTTTGGGTAGGCAAGGAAAGGCAGCAGCACCCTCCAGACCTCTCCATGGCCATAGAGGACCAACCAGAGGTCACTAAGCCCATAGGCAGGAACAGAATTAACCCAACCTTCAGACGATCCATTGCGGGATCTGCCACCATCTCTCCTACCCCTAGAAAGGTTCTTTAACCACTTGTGCTTTGACTTGGTCCAAGACCACTTTGAGTATTCTAAGGATGGAGACTCCACCACCTCTGTGGACAACCTGTGTCATTGCTTGCCAGCCTCACAGCAAAGAGGTCCTGATGATCAGAGGGAACCTCCTGTGTTGTGCCCAGAGCCTCTGGTCTGGAGACGGTCCTGGACGTGTTTCTTCTTTGCACACTCCCTTCAGGTATTTACAGACATGAGGTCCCCCCAGGAGCCTTCTTTCAGGGTGAACAGTTCCAGTTCATAGCATTCCCTTCATCATCTTCATGGCTCTTTGTTGGGCTGTCTTATACTGGGGAGCTCAAAACTGGACCCAGTACCCCAGGTGTGGCCTTACCATTGCTGGGTGGAGAACAATTCCCTCCTTTGACCAGGGCATGGTTCACCTTCTGTACCATGAGGACAATTTGGTGTTGAGGCTCAAGTGCTTAACAAGGACAGTTGGAAGCTGGACAGCAGTGCTCTCAAACCATAACACTCTGGGATTTTCAGTCACCAGCTGTCCTTTGTGGCCACCATGTACCAAGATAAGGGACGTACCAGAAAGCTGATAGTACAATTGAGATGCTGAGATCCCAGCTGGTCTTACAACCCTCCAACAATCATCCTACAACACATCCATCATGTGGTCCAAGCCAACAGGACAGATGTAAAGCTGTATGTGACAAAAAAAAAGGGAAAAAACAACAAGAAGATTTGGGCTGCACATTCAGAGCTCTTGGAGGTGCCCCTTAAAGTTTTGGTGTCCTATCAGTGCAATGTGGAATGTGGGCAATTTGACACACTGACTTCTCTAACTCTGTGACTGCCTGTGGTTAAGGGCAGAGAATCCCTGTCAAGGTGATTTAACTTCACCAGTTCCCACCCCGGGACCTCAGACCACAGCAGAGAAGCCCAAAGTGCTCATTTTTAATTCTCTAGCCTTCAAAAGTCTGCTTTTGGTCTCCAAAATGGCTTCAAAGATGGGACAGGAAGTGCTGGAAGTGAGGTTAAAGGACCCCATCACATAGCAATAGTGCAAACAAGAGCAAGCACCATGAGGCCACCTGGTGTTCCTCTAATCAATCTTTCTTTTTTGAATCTTTCTTCCAGTTTTCCTACTGAAAAAACATGGCTTTGAAGCATCTTTGAAGCTCAAGATCTCCAGCTCATCTCATGGTTAAAAATGGTGGCTGGAAGTGCTGAAGAAGGGGAGACAACTCAAGGATCCAACTTGATGTGAGTCCTAAAGACCACAAGACAAACCTCTGTCCTGACCACGCTGGGTTTAGGTTGAAGGTTGGACTTGATGATCTTAGAGGTCTCTTCCAACTGAAATAATTCTATGATTCCATGACTCACCTCTTAACCACACCACAAAGTCTTGGTTTTCTCATTCCACAAGTCTATGTGAAGGTGTCTTAACAATGTGAGGTGGTGGTTTCCTTGTGCTCTTTGAAATCTGAGGAGGATGAATGTGGTTTTGGTGAGATGTTGGTCATTGGCTTTGGAGAGAAGAGCTGACAGGAAGAAAACGTTGTTGAGGAGGACTGAGGTAGAGCTACCTGGGGAGGAAGGAGAGTGGAAGTTATGGAATGAGAATGAAGTTAAGAGTCCAGATCTGTTGGAAGTACAAAGTATCACTTGGTAAGAGCAGGAACACATCCAGACAGGCTGATGTGGGCAACTTGATAGCAGACACTGGAGGAGGTAAGAAGAACCAAGCTTGGTGCACATGAGCTTGGCTGCTTTCACCGCTGATGAGATGTGGGGTTGATCCAAGCTCATGTTTGATCTCTCACTGCTTGGTGGCACCAGCCCCAGGCAGTGTCACTTGTAAAGGGACATCTTCTTGCTCTGGTACATGTACATGTAGGCATCACAGAAGAGGCGCTTGGCCACTCCATCCATGTCCCGAGGTTGCTCCAGGGCCAGCACAGCCAGAGGCAAGTCCAGGTACTTGGCCACTTCAGGGCAGAGAGTCACAGTGGGAATGTTGAAGCCATTTTCACCACCTAAGCCAGAAAGGAGGAGAAAGGTCCAAGTGAGTTACCTAGAGATGAGAGCCCACAGCTCAAGTGGGACCTGGGACTGTTTAGCTTGGAGGGGAGATGACTGTGAAGTCATCTTCTCAGTGCTCATCAGTGTCTAATGGGCAAGTCTCAAAAGGATGGGGTCAAACTCTTCTTGGTGGTGCACAGTGACAGGACAAGGAGCACTGAGCACAAACTGGAGCTCAGGAGGTTCCATCAGGAGAAACCTCTTGCTTTAGAGGGTTCAGAGCCTTAGAAGAAGCTGCCAGGACAGGGAGTCTCCTTCCAAACCCACCTGGCCATTGTGATCCTGGGCAACCTGTTGTGCGTGCAAGGGGGTTGGACTGGAAGACCTACAGAGGTCCCTTCCAACCCTCACCATGCTAGGATTCTGTGATACTATCACTCAACAGTAACACAGCTGAGATCTGGAGGCAAATGAAGTAGGGAAGGTCCAGAAGAATGGTCCTTGCCCACACTGCAGCCAGCTCCAGCTGGATGAAAGCACCAGGAGGAACTCACATGTGCTTGGGATGGTCATAGTCTTCTCTAGGGTCTACTTAAATAGTCACTGTTGGAAGCAGAGACCAGAAAAAGCCTGAATTGTGTAGGGGACTTCAAGGGAAAGTTGGATGGACCATGTGTGCACTGCAAACCCTCCCAGCTGCTCACCACAGAGCAGCCAGCTATGACCAAAGCTTCTGAGCCTACCAGAGATGTTCTCACCATGCCTGTCAGCCATGCTGTCAAAGAACATCCAGTGCTGGCTGTCGGGGCCGTACTTCACGAAGGAGACGTAGTGACTGGTCTCAATGCAGAGCACAGCGAAGAGCTCCAGCTTCTCACGGGGGACCTGCTGGCTGCCACAGGCCTTCCTGCTCTGGAACTCCTCTGGGACGTGCAACCGAGTCGGCTTGTGTGAGGTGCGGCGGTGGTGGGAGTGAACCTGGGGAGATGAGGGTGGGGAGGCACCACTGAGCGGCCAGAACTGAACCTGGCTGCGTTCTAACAGGGCCTGGTGGGACAAGACCAGGAGTGGTGGTTTGAAACTAAAGAGAGGAGGCCTGGGCAGAATGGAGAGTTGCAGGAGAATAACCTCATGAAGCTCAACAAGGGCAAGTGTAGGGTCCTGTGGCTGGGGAGGAACAACCTCCTGCACCAGTACAGGTGACGGGCAACCTGCTGGAAAGCAGCTCCAAGGAGAAGGACTTGGGAGTGCTGGTGGACAAGTTCATAACGAGCCAACAATGTGCCCTTGTAGCTAAGCAGGCCAATGGTCTCCTGGGGTGAATAAGGAAGACTGTGGCCAGCACATGGAGCAAAGTTATCCTCCCTCTCTATTCTGCCCTGGTGGGGTCACATCAAGAGTTCTGGGTCCAGTTCTGGGCTCTCCATTTCAACAGGGAACTACTGGAGAGAGTCCAGTAGAGGCAAAGCTGCTGAGGGGCCTGGAGCATCTCTGTGAGGAGGAAAGGCTGAGAGCCCTGGAGAAGAGCAGCCTGAGAGGGGATCTGCTCAATGCTCAGCAAGCGCTAAAGTGTGTAGGGCAAGAGGCTGGGGCAGTGGGCACAAACGAACCCAGGAGGTTCCATCAGGAGAAAATTTCCTGTGAGGGTGCTGGAGCCCTGGAGCAGACTGCCCAGAAGGTTGTGGGGTCTCCTTCTCTGGAGAACTTACAAACCCACCTGGGCATTGGGATCCTGGACAGGAAGGTTGGACTGGATGATCTGCAGAAGTCCCTTTCAACCCCCACCATGCTGGAATTCTGAGTTTGACTAAATCTAAGGACAAAATTTTGCACGCCAATGTTGGTGAAACAGTGGGCCAGAGTACCCAGAGAGGTGGGAGATGCCCCATCCCTGGAACCATTCCAGGTCAGGCTGGATGGGGCACTGAGCAAGACAAGATTTGAGGAGCAGCCAAAGGAAATACCTGTCTGGAGCAGGAGCTGCAGAACTGCTTCAGGCCTGTAGCTGAGAACATCTTGTCCTTGAAACACTCTGAACACTCCAGCGTGGCAACATCACCACACACACAGCACTCCCTGGGACCTACAGGGACAACAGGGAGTGAGAGGATGGACCTTCTCCAGGTCTCACCTGAAATTCAACTCATTGTGCCAACACTGGCATTCAAAGAATCACATCCTGATTCCATCTCACATCTGCACATGGAAGAATCTCCACATCCTGATCCCACCTCCCGCCTGTGCATGGAACAACTTCCACATCCTGATCCCATCTCACACCTGCTTACAACTCAAAGAGGTGAGAGGCACCACCTGGTGGCTCACAGTCCCAGCCAGGAGCTTTACCACAGCCCAAGAACTTACTGTCAAGCAACAGATCTGTTATGTCCAGCTCCAGGGAAGGAATGATTTTGCTGAACATCTTGTACTCCTTCCCAAAACGTGGCATCTGGATAATGAAGCAAGAAGGGATCTGGGAAAAGACAGATAAATGAGCCATCCTGCCAGAAGGGACAGTCTCCAGAGATTCTTCTGTCTTCATGGGACTAAAGACCTTCTGCTCTGGTCATTCCCAAGACAAAATGGCAAAAGCAAAGGCAAAGCCCTCATCCCAGTCCCCCTCAGATTCCTCATGACCTCTCTCTTGTGGTTGCATCCTAACGTGGTCTTAGGTTGATGGTTGGACTTGACGATCTTAGGGGTCTTTTCTAAACCACACAAGTCTATGATTCTAATGATTAGCAGGGTTGGATGTAAGACTAGACCCACTACCATCTCACTGGCAGGAAGAAGGTTGGAGGAAGCAAGAAAGAGGCAGCAGAAAGCAGGAAGGTGGTAGCTGGGCTCACCTCCACTAGTTTCAGCTCGGAGGATAGGAAGGAATGTTCCACTAACTGCTGCACATCAGGTACCACCAGATCCTCCTGTTTGTCCATAAAGATCTGGTAACAGTAACAGTCCTGCTCCTGGCCTCCTGACCTGCAAGGAGTTGGGTCATGGGACTTATGTGGTGGATCAAATATCTCAGCTCCTAGAGGACGTACTAGGTCTGTCCTGCAAGAAGCATCTGGGCCCAAGGCATCAAGGGCTGCTTGGTGAAACACAAAGCACTTTGTCCACCCAGAACCACTATGTGCCACGAGAGCACAAGCTGTATCTTCAGTCTTGGCACCCCTCAAGCAAATCTCAAATTTCAGTCTTGCTGATGTAAATTTTGAAGGCCACGGCAAAGTTTTTGGAGCAGACTCCTTCTCAGCTAGATCTACTTTTAACTGCCCCTACAAAAGCCACTGAACAGAACTGGCTGCATTCAGGTGGTGAGTTGTGTGTAGAAGACCTCCCACAACCCTGCAGAGAAAGGATTTTCTTCAGCTGACCCTCTGCAGGGGAGCTGAAGGACAGAGTCCTCTTTGTGCTCGAGCCTTTTGGAGCACTCCACGATCTACCAGCTTGGCTGATGTGCCAACAAAGATCCACAGAAACCCAACAATCCCCTTCTATGCTCCTCAACAGTGTGGTTATTTTTGGCTGCCTTTAGCCTCTCATCCTCTTTGTAGGGCCCTAAAAAACTGGGACTGCAGCCATGGACTGTCTGGTTGAGAGGCTGCAGGGTCTGTGCCAACTTGAACGTCTGGACACCACCCAAAAGCATCTAAAGGCTGTCAGATTCTGCTGGCTCCACACTGAAGTTGAGACACTACATTTCTTAAACCATTTCTGGCTCTCCCTGAAGATGAGAAAAGGTTTTTAATCACCATTTTATCACCTTCAGACAGAGCTTAGAAGTGTCCTGAATGCGTCACCTGGGAGAAGATGACAACAAGCAAGATCACAGGGACAGCAGAGAGAAGCTGTTGCTTCGAAGCCTGGATGAGAAGGTCCAAGTCACATGCAGAGTTTGTGAGGTGAATGACCAAGGAGGTAAATTGGGTCACTTTGAGGTGGGAACTTACTGGAGTCTCAAGAGTGGTTCTATTCCTAGGATCTGCTGCATTATGAGAGTGAGGAACTCCTCAGGATCTGGAATGGTGAGAGACACAAGCGCAGGTCACACACCACCAGCAGCAGGTCATACCACGCTGGTGCCCTCACACAGTACACTCTCACAGAATCTCTGCATGATGGCCTTAGGAGGAACTTCTGAAAGTCATCCAGTCCAACTCCTCTGCTAAAGCAGGTTGTCCAAGATCACAATATCCAGGTGGGTTTAGAAGCTCTCCAGAGAGGGAGACTCCACATTTCTGGGCAGCCTGCTCCATGGCTCTGAACCCTCCAAGCCAAGAGCTTTCTCCTGATGGAACTTCCTGGGTTCCAGTTTGTGCCCACTGCCCCTTGTCCTGTCACTGGGCACCACTGAAAAGAGTCTGGCCCCAGCCTCTTGCCCCCCACCCTTCAGCTCTTGCCGATTATGAAGCAGTTCTCCTCTCAGGCTGCTCTTCTCCAGGCTCAACACTCCCCCACCCTTCAGCTCTTGCTAAGCACTGACCAGATCCCCTCTCAGGCTGCTCTGCAGGCTCTACAGCCTCTCCACTCAGCCCTTCCTCCTCATGAGATGTTCCAGGCCCCTCAGCAGCTTTGTAACCTCTACTGGTCTCTCTCCAGTAGTTCCCTCTTGCGATGGGGAGTCCAGACCTGGACCCAGAACTCCAGATTTGGCCTCACCAGGGCAGAGTACAGAAGCAGAAGAACCTCATTCCACTGAATTGTGCTGACCACAACCTTCTTCATGCACCCAAGGAGACCATTTGCCTTCTTGGCTACAAGGGCACATTGCTGGTTCATGGTGACTTTGTTGTCCACCAGCACTCCTAGGTCCTTTGGCACAAACCTGTACTGCTGCAGGAGGTTGCCATAGGACTCTACACTTGACCTTGTTGAACTTCATGAAGTTCCCCATCCCCATCTTTCCATCCTGCCCAGGTCTGTCTGAATGGCAACAGAGCCTGGTGAAGTGTCAGCCACTGCTCCCAGTTTGGTGCCACCATCACAATCCCACCATGCTAGTACTATCTCAAGAGACCTTACTGGACACTTACAGCCAACACCAAAAGTGAAAACCCAAAGTGGAATTGGGGACAATCATGGAAACTCAAGAAACTTAAAATCCCCTCCCAGTGACAGCTGCCGGCAGGTAGAGAGCCACCAAGTTCCCAGCTTTCCATCAGACTTTGGGACAAATTCCAGCTGAGTTTGAAAAGCTGGGATTATGGAAAACGTGTCAGTGAGGTGCTTGGATGAAGCAACCTGAAGTGAAGCAGCTTGGGGAAGACTCCAAAAAGCATCTTACCTTTCTCAGCATTAGTGAAGCTGGAGCATTGTCCCTTCTCTGTCAGCTGCTCCCTGAGATGCATCATGCTGCCAGCATGGACAAAGCCAGTCCTAGGAGGAAGCAGCTCCAGGTGACCTCCCCAGTGATCAAAACATTATGGAGTCACAGAATGGTTTGGAAGAAAACTCTGAAGGTCATCTAGTTCAACCCTCCTGCAGTCAACAGGGACATCTTCAGCTAGAGCAGGTTGCTCAAAGCACCAAATAACCTGACGAGGAACAGTTCCAAGGATGGGGCATCATCCACCCCTCTCTGGGCAGCCTGGGCCAGGGTCTTCCCACCCTCACAGTGCAGAGTTTCTTCCTAATATCCCATCCAAATCTCCCCTCGTCCAGCTTGAAATCATCACTCATCCTGTCACCACAATCCCTGATGAAGGTTCCTCCCCATCTTTCCTGCAGCCCCCTTTAAGTCCTCAAAGGACTCTAGAAAGTCTCCCTGGAGCCTTTTCTGCTCCAGACTGAACAACTCCAGTTTGGCCTCACAGCAGAGAGCTTCCAGTCCTCCCATCACTCCTGTGTTCTCTGGCTCCAGTCCAACAGGTCCACGTCTCTGCTGTGCTGAGGACTCCAGAGCTGGCCCCAGTATTCCAGGTGAAGTCTCAGCAGAGTGCAGAAGAGAGGCAGAATCCTCTCCCTCCCCTGGATGCCCACACTGCTGGGGATCAGCCCTAGGGCATGGCTGGCTCTGGGCTGGCAGTGCTCGGTGCCAGCTCATGTCCAGCTTTTCAGAATTCCAGCATAGTGGGGGTTGGAAGTGACCTCTGGAGATCATCCATTCCAGCCCTTCAGCTAAAGCAGGGGCACCAGAGCATTTTGCCCAGGGTCACAATGCCCAGGTGGGTTTGGAAGTTCTTCAGATAAGGAGACTCCACAACCTTTCTGGGCAGCCTGCTCCAGGGTTCCAGCAATCTGACAGGAAAGAATTTTCTCCTCGTGTTTAGGTGGAACCTCCTAGGTTCCAGTTTTTGCCCACTGCCCCTTGTTCTGTCACTGGGCACCACTGAGAGAAGACCGGTCCTAGCCTCTTGCCCCCCACCCTTCAGCTCTTGCTGAGCATTGAGCAAATCCTCTCCCAGGCTGCTCTTCTCCAGCCTAAACAGCCCCAGGGCTCTCAGCCTTTCCTCCTCAGAGATGTTCCAGGCCCCTCAGCATCCTCAGAGACTCCAGATGTGGCATCACCAGGGCAGAGCAGAGAGGGGGCAGGAGAACCTCTCTCCAGCTGCTTGCCACATTTAATGCACCACTCACCACTGCCCTTCTTGGCTGCTATGGCACATTGCTGGCTCACGGTGAACTTGTCCACCACCACTTCCAGGTCCTTTTCCGCAGAGCTGCTTTCCAGCAGGTCACCCCTCACCTGTACTGGTGCAGGGCATTATTCCTCGCCAGCTGCAGGACCCTACACTTGCCCTTGTTGAGCTTCATGAGGTTTCTGTCCCCGAGCTCTCCAAGTGCCACTCGACAGCAGCACCCCTCCTGTGGTCCATACTCACTTCCGGAGCGGGGTCACGATCTCGTCCCGCAGAATGCTCTGGACGTTCCGCTCGCACAGTGGGAAGGGCTTGAAGAGCATGGAGTCCACCACGGATGTACAAGAGAAGAGGCTGTGAAAAGAGCAGGAGGGGTCTAAGCCTGATGGGTTTGCAGCAAGTTAGAACCAAACATTTGTGCCTGGTGACATTTGCTGGCTTCCTTCCAACAGTTCATGCATGCAGTTAAGAGAGAGGTGAGTGACAAAGTGTCTCCACAGCGAGAGCAACCACATCTACTCCAACCTACACTGGTGGTAAGCAGGGACACAGCTCAGAGAGAACCGAATCTTGTACTTTGCAGCCAAAACTGCTCATGGAGGAGGCTCCAGAGTCTTGTCCTCTCCAAATAAGTGCATCAGAGTGAAGCTGGGACCTCCTGGGTGGTTGTTTTGAAACGTTTCCAACCATTACCTCCACTGACAGCATCATCATGGTCCAAGTGCAGTGAACTACCACCTCTCAGTGCCCTGCATGACAGACACACGAGTATCTTACGTACTCATGAGGACTATTTCAGGGCTTGAGAACCTCAACCACATTAGGAAAGAGATCAAAAAGCAGCAAGTGTTGAGGCTGCATCTTCACTGCTCTACGCTGGGTAGCCAGCGTGGAGGTACAGGGGAACACTGGACTCTTCATGAAGGCTTTTATGAGTTGGACAAAGGCACCACTCAAGCAGGTCCTTACCTGAAGAGAGCTGCATCCATGTAGCAGGAATTACAGTGGCCTTGGATCCCCTTCATCCGCCCTTGCAGGACACGCACTGCTGCCTCGTTCCTCAGAGGAGGAAAACTGTCTGGAGCCTGGGGAAGAACCTCCTGGCCTCCTGCAAGAGAACAAACAGATACAAATCCCTTTTGCTTCCCTGATGCCCCAGAAGTCTGCTCAGAGGTCACCACCTGCTTCTGCTGAGACCCAGCTATGCTAGAATGAAGATCTGTCTCTAGTAATTCATCTACTGAGACCAAACCTAAGCATATTTTCTTCCAGACTGGATCAGTGGGACAAGGCCAATGGGGTGAGGTTGAACAAGGTCTTGTAATGACAGGACAAGACAGTAATGGATTAAAACTGTAAGAGAGGAGATTTAAACTAGATGTTAGGAAGAAGTTCTTTACAGCTAGGGTAGTGAAACACTGGAACAGGTTGCCCAGGGAGGTCATGGATGATGCTTCCCTGGAGGTGTTCCAAGACCAGGTTGGCTGAGGCCTTGAGTGACCTGTACTAGTGGGAGGTGTCCCTGCCTGTGGCAGGGGGTTGAAACTAGATGATCTTTGAGGTCCCTTCCAACCTTACCATTCTATGATTCTATGAATATGACCAACAGGCCTTGGGTGTGCTGGTTGACAGCAGCTGAAGATGAGCCAGAGTGTTCCCAGGTGGCCAAGAAGGCCACCAGCAGCCTGGCTTGGATCTGCAAGAGTGTGGCCAGCAGAACTAGGGAAGGGATCGTCCTCCTGGACTGGGCAGTGGTGAGGCCACACCTCAAATCCTGGGATCATGTTTGGGGCCCTTACTCCAAGGACACTGAGGGGCTGGAGCAGGTTCAGAGAAGGGCAACGAAGCTGGGGAAGGGTCTGGAGAACTGGTCTGGTGAGGAGCAGCTGAGGGACCTGAGGTAGTTCAGTCTGGAGAAAAGCAGGCTGTGGGGAGACCTTCTGGCTTTCTACAACTCCCTGAAAGGAGATTTGAGCCAGGTGGGGTTGATCGCTTCTCCCAAGGAACAAGTGAGAGGACAAGAGGAAACGGACTCAAGTTGCACCAGGGTGGGTTTAGGTAGGATCAAAGGAACAATTCCTTCACGGAAAGGGTTGTGAGGCCTGGCGCAGGCTACCTAGGGCAGTGATGGAGTCTCCACATCCCAAAGGGCTTTGAAAGGGTGAGGTGCTGAGTGACAGGGTTTGGTTGTGACCTATCAGCACTGAGTTAAGGGTTGGACTCAGCGATCCTGGAGTTTTTTCCAACCTTTCTGATCCCACGGCAGCGTTCCCGTGCCCCACCTCGGCCCCATCTCCTGCGGGAGCTCACCATAATGCACCAGGCTCTGCTGGCTGTCGCGCGACCACTGGAAGCGGACGTCAGGCTGGCAGGACTGCAGCTTCACAAAGAGGCCACGCTTTGGAGCGCAGTGGAAGTAGTACTGGCCCAGCCACTCACCGTCAGTCACCCCCTTATCTTCATCCTGGGCAAAGAGCATCAAGGAACAACATCAGAGGAGGCTTCCCACAAGCAAGATGCCATCTCCAACATGGCCATTTCGTATCTTAAGAGCAGCGCAGAAGCTCGGTCCTGTTTCATTGACTGTTTTCACTTCTTCTGGTTGTTTTGAACCTATTGCTGATTGTTCCACCTCATGTTACAATAACATCACTCTAGGAGAGACCAAGCCAGCCCTCGTCATGGAATCAAACAGAACTGTTTGGTTGGAAAAAACCTTCACGATGATTGAGTCCAACCATTAACCCAACACTGCCAAGTCTACCACCAAGCCATGTCCCTCAGCACCACATCTACATGGCTTTTAAATGCCTCCAGAGATGTGGGCTCCACCACTGCCCTGGGCAACCTGGGCCAGGTCTTGACAACCCTTCCCATGAATAAATTTTTCATCATGTCCAAACTAAACCCACCCTGGGGCAACCTGAAGCCATTTCTTCTTGCCATAATGCTTGTTTCTTGGGAGAAGAGACCAACCCCAACCTGGCTCCAACCTCCTTTCAGGAAGTTGTAAAGAGCCAGAAGGTCTCCCCTCAGCCTCCTTTTCTCTGGGCTCATCAACCCCAGATCACTCAGCTGCTCCTCAAAAGACCTCCAAGACTTTCCACCAGCTTCTCTGCATCATCATTCCATACTCTCCTCCCCAGCTTCAGGAAGGGCACAATCATGTGCTTGACCTCAAAGCTCAGCTCTGACACCTCAGAGAGCCAGGCAAAGCTGTGAGATAAGAGCTGAAGACTTTCAAAGAGAAGCGCAACCAAGACCTGCCCATTCTGATGCATGATGTCACCATGGGTTGCTCCTTACCAGTTCCACTCCTGCCATTTTGTGCTTAATCTGGGGCAGGTAGCCCAACCAGCGGATGATTCCGGAAACCTGATTTCCCTTATCCAAGATGATCTGGACCATGGAGTTGACCTCCAGGGATGAATTCCAACTTGGACTCTCCTCACCACTCTCACTTATCTCACGTTTCATTTGGTTTGGGTGTACCAAGCCCACATTGGACACCACTGGTGAAAATAAACCTAGGGGGTGACACAAAATGATGGGTGAGGGAGAAAGTCAACACCTGATGACATGTTTGGGTCTCATCTCACACCAGGCCTATTTTCAAATTACAGACCACATGGACAAGCAGGAAACTGAACACCAGAGACACAAGGTATAATTCCCAGTAGTATGACCAAACCAGTCTATCAGGACAATCCTGCTCCTTATTTTCCTGTTCCAGGCTGCCCACTCCAGCTTCTCATTGACCCTGGAGCTAATCCAACCCTTCTCAGAGCCATGTTGGGCTCCTGAAATGACAGCAGTAGTGGGGTTGTTGCCCAACTATTCCCCTCAGGATGGCCCTGAAAGCTCTGTGGGTGTCTTCTGAAGGCATCAGAGAGGTTCTGATAATTATTTGTCTCAGAATCATAGATTCATTTTGCTTGGAAAAGATCTTCAAGGTCATCAAGTCCAACCATTCTCTTAACTCTGCCTAGGGTGGTGCTAAACTACAGCACTCAATACCACATCTCTGCCTCCCTTCAACACCTCCAGGGGTGGAGATTCGACCCTTTCCCTATGGAGCCTGTTCCAAACTTGAGTTTCTCTTGGAGTAGACCAATTGTTGACCATTCATTGTTTTAAAGAGGCCACGGTCTTGTCCAAGAACTCAAAACATCCTCTCCAAGTCTGTCTGGCATCAGGAGGCAGCTCTTGCTCCACCTTCTACAGCTAAATTAAAAACTTTGAACCCAGTGGTGCCTTCTCCTGTAGGAAGGGTCTCTGCCCCTTCATGACACACTTTCTTCTTCTGCCTTGTGACTGGGTAGATTCACCTTTAGTTGCTCCCTACAAAGTTTTGTCTAGAAGGTGAGACATTTCCTTGGGCCTTCTCTGCCTCCTGATCAACTAAGCTGGGACTAGCTGAAGCTTTTGTGGGACTTTCAGTGTCATAATAAGCTTGCAGAGAAGAAACAAAAGTGAAACCTCCATGAGACGTCTGATGACAAACTTACTTTGCAAGTTTTCCTTCACAATGGAATCCATGGGGATTTCCCGGAAGATGTCTGTTGTTCCTTCTTCTTCCTGAAAGGGGGGGAAGATCTATCAGCTCTATCTATGAGACTCAGGAGAATCCCTGGAATATCAACTAATATTTCAAGGTCTGGCAAGTTTCGGTCTCTTTGATGTCCCACCAGAAGACAGCTTGGTTTAAATCCTGCCCGAAACTCAAGGCTGCTCTTACCGGGCAGACTTTAACGAACCATTGAGTTCCCTCCTTGTAAACCGCCATGGCTACTCCCTTGGTGAGGACCTCATCCACGTAGAAGCTGACTGCATCTCCAACTTTCACAGGAACCCTCTCCTCTGCATTCAGTTTTGGTTTCTGTTTCATGTAGTCATCATCCACTATGGGACCAAACTGGATTCTGTTAAAGGGCAGGAAAACCCCACAGTTCCTCTTGCACTTGAAATACTCGGTGCCATGGTAGGAGCCATCGCTACGTCCTCTGTTTTCACCCTCACCCTGAAGAAACACCAAAAAAAGAGATGAAGGCAAAACAGGCAACTTAGTTTCACAGCATCTGTTTGGTTGGCAGAGACCTTAAAGATCACTGAGTTCAACCACCAGCCCAACACTACAGCACTGCCACTAAATCGTGCCCCTCAACACCACATCTACATGGCTTTGAAAAGACTCCAGGGATGAGGACTCCTCCCCTGCCCAGGGCAGCCTTGGCTAGGCCTTCACAACCATTTAGATGAAGAAATTGTTCCTCATGTCCAACCTAAACCCACTCTGGGGCAACTTCAATCCACCTTCTCTTGTCCTATTAATTGTTCCTTGAGAGAAGAGTCCAACTACACCTGGTTCTAAACTCCTTTCTGAGAGTTGTAGAGAGCCAGAAGGTTTCCCCACAGCCTCTTTTTCTCCAGGCTCAACAACCCCAGGTCCCTCACCCACTCCTCACCAGACTTGTGCTTCAGACCCTTCACCAGCTTCCTTGCCCTTCTCTGGACCTGCTCCAGCCCCTCAATGTCCTTTTTGGAGTGAGGGACCCAAAACTCCCTCCATGTAACCTCACTGGTACCCAATCCAGGGGGACAATCCCTGCCCTGGAGCATCTGGCCACACTACTGCAGATCCAAGCCAGGCTGGTGGTGGTCTTCTTGGCCACCTGGGCACACTCTGGTTCATCTCCAGCTGCTGTCAACCAGCACACCCAAGGCCTGTCCCATCAGGCAATTTCCAGCCACTCTGCCCCAAGCCTGCAGCCTTTACGGGGTCGTTGTGACCCAAGTGCACGATCCATCACTTGACGTTTTTGAACCTCATCCCACTGACCTTGTCCCATTGATCCAGCCTGGCCAGATCCCTCTGTAGAACCTTCCTAGCCCCGACACTGATTTCTCCCAAGCCTTGTCCGCTTCACCTGTAGCTCCACGCCGAAGAAGCACGGCGCCAGCACAGCGGAGCTGCTCCTGCAGGTGCTCCCCACATAGCGAATGACACCAGGGAAATGCTGCCGGTCGATCTCCACCATCACCTGTTGGCCCAGCACTGCCCGCAGAGCTGCTTCGAGGCTCAGCCTCTCCAAGAAGTAGTTGAGGCGCTCGGTGTGGCTGCCGATGGGCAGGAGGAGGGCTGCTGCCTCCTCACGCACCGGCTGGAGGATCTCTATGTTGATGGTGACGGTGGAGCTGTCGTCCAGCATGATGACCTTCAGGAAGCAAGCTGGGGGCCCGACGCTGGAGAAGTTGCGCAGGTAGCTCCTCTCGCTGCAGAAGCACATGTTGCCAGCCTGGAAGTACTTGCTGCCATAGGTGCAGTCTTCTGTCAGGATGTAATAGCAGTTCCCATCTCCTGCTGAAGGCAGAAGGCTGCTCGGCATCATTCCTCTGCCTTGAGAGAAAGCAGAGGCACACCAGTGAGGAGATGGCTGCGGGCATCAAGTTGCCCATGAGATAGCAATCACAGTACCACAGTATCACCAGGGTTGGAAGAGATCTCAAAGATCATCAAGTCCAACCCGTCACCACAGACCTCAAGACTAGATCATGGCACCAAGTGCCACGTCCAAACCTGCCTTGAACACCTCCAATATACTCTTGTGGGCAGGATGGCCAATGGGATCCTCGGGTGCATGATGGCATGTGGGGCCACCAGATCAAGGGAGGTTCTTCTCTCCCTCTACTCTGCCCTAGTGAGGACATGTAGCTGGAAAACTGGATCCAGTTCTGGGGTCTTCCCAAGCTCAAGGCAGGCAGGGAACTACTGAGAAGAGTCCACTGGAGGCTGGGAAGCTGCTGAAGGGCCTGGAGTATCTCTGTGAGGAGGAAAAGCTGAAAGCCCTGGGGCTGTTGAGCTGAAGAAGAGCAGCCTGGGAGGGGATCTGCTCAATGCTCAGCAAGAGCTGAAGGGTGGGGGTCAAGAGGCTGGGGCCAGACTCATGTCAATGGTGCCCAGTGACAGGACAAGGGACAATGGGCACAAACTGGAACCCAGGAGGTTCCATCTCAATATAACAAGAAACTTCTTTCCTGTGAGTTCAGAGCCCTGGGGCAGGCTGCCTGGAGAGGTTGCACAGTAACCTTCTCTGGAGAAATTCCAAACCTACTTGCAACATGCTGTGAGTGACCCTGTTCTAGCAAGGGGTTTCAGTGGATGATCTCCAGAGGTCCCTTCCAAACCCCACCATTCTGAGATTCTCAAAGCATCATGCAGTTGAGTTTTCATCATCTGCAATGACAGAGATCCCACAGTCCCCCTGCTCTCTTGTTCCAGCGGTTGGTCATCTTCATGGTGGGGAAATAAAATTCATCCAACCCAGTTTTCCCACATTGCTGCTTGTCCCCATTGCCTCCTGCCCCCTCACTGTACACCCAAAGGATGAGTCCAGCTCTGTCTTCTCTACTAAACCCTTCCAGTAAGAAGTTGCCCAGAGCAGGAGCTCGTCTGTCCTGTTCTCTACAAGACTAGAAATACCTCATTAAATTCCACCTCCTTCTTTCTTCTCACAGAAGTAGGGCAAAGACTCAATTCTCTTGTTTAACTTCTCCTGGACCCAGCTTTTCTGTTCCAACCCAAACCCAGGGGTGAACATAGAAATATCCTCCTGTAGGTGGACAGAACCTGGCCAATATTCAGAAAACAAGAGGCATGCCCGTTTCTAGATCATAGACAAAATTAACAAAGTCAAAATGATGCCTCCACTCTGGGCCTCCTGGTAGAAGTCTGTTAGAAGACTGAAATGGCCAGAAGAGGAATTGAGAGGATGCAGTTAAGGGAAGTAGAAACACACTAGAGGCTTCGTGGTAGGAAATCCAAATGCAGCTGGGGTGCGTCTGGAGGATAATGCAGGCAGAGCTTGGGCAGAAAGGCTGCAGGGAGCTCCATGTGGAGGAAGGTGGTGCTCCTGGGGGCTTCACTGGAGACTCTTGCTGAGAGAGCCCAGTTTGTAAAGTACTAGGAAAGAGAACCTGAAGGTCTGGTCTCCAAACACCACAAAAAATCCTGGATCTCTTCAAGTAGGGTTTATCAAGGTGGCTGATTCCACCATAGCCACGTAGGCAGAGATCCAGCAACCAAATAACCAACCATGGCGGCTCAGACCACATTCATGGCTCCTCCCTTTCTGCCAGAGGGAACTCAGCAACATTCACTCTGGGATGACCACCTCACAGTCACGGGGAGCGATCATGGCAGGGCTTTGCCATGAACTGGGAGGTGACAGTGGAAGTGGAAAACATCCAGTGGTGAGCAGCAGCTCCCTCATTTCCCATCCACAAAACTCGCTGCTGGGGTTTGGTAACTCAGCTGGCAGAGCAAAAACTTGAAATTCTGTGAATTTAAGGGACAGAATTAGAGAGTAACACTCTGTGTCCCAACCCCACCCTGCTCAGTGTTCCCTTTTTAGGACCTTGGGTTTATTTTCCTTGCTTCTTTAGAGTTCTCTTTCCACAAGGAATAAATAAGAGGAAAACCAGAATAAATCGTTTTCCTCAGCAAAATCCTCAAAATAAACAATTTCCCTCATCAAACCTCAAGAGCAGATTGCTTCCCCACCACAGAATAAAGCATTTTCCTCATCAAAACGCCAAGGACAAACCACTGTCCTCATAGCAGACAGACACACCCCCCAAGATCAAACTTTTCCTTCTAAAACCTCCAGGAATAAACGATTTGCCTCGCGTAAAACCCCCAAGAATAAACCCTTTTTCTTATCGCAACTCACGAATAAACAGGGGTTTTTTTCTCCTCATTAAAAAAGAAAATTAGTAATAAACCATCTCTTTAAACACACAATATCCCCAATCCCCTCCCAGCTGAACAGAAATAAAGGCACATTCAAGCCAGCCTGCGCTAGCTGTCCCCGAAACCTGATGGACTGTGCCGAGGGGAACCTGGAAGGCTCCAGATAGTTAAAATCCAAGCGAAATGACAGCAGTAACGCGGGGCTGGGCTAGAGGAAGGGTATCCAAGGGCTTAGCCCTGAGGTACTGGGGAGCTGAGATGACCCCTGGGTGACTGTGGGGCTCCGAGGTCGAGGTAAAGGCCTCACTATGGGGCGATGGGGAAGGCGCAGGAGGATGCCGAGGTGAGGGGGACCCCAGCCAGATCGATCCCGTCCCCCCCAGCTCTTACCGTCTCCTGTCGAGGTCGGGCCCCGGCCCCAGCCCCGGCCCCGGCGTTCCGCCACCACAGAGTCGCGGGCAGGCACACCCCAGAGCGGCGCAGCCACAGCGCCAGCACTTCCGGCCTGCCTCGCTGCACCCGGAATGGGGAGAGGCGGAGGGTAAAGCGGGGAGCCAATGAAATGGAAGGGGGCGGGCACGGCGTGATGGAGGCATGGGGGTCCCAGGCTCTGCCCGCTGCTGGACGCCAGGGGTGCTGGAGGGTCTCTGCGGGGTACGGCAGGACTTGGTGCCGTGTCCCCTAGTCCTGTGTCCCCTAATCCTGTGTTCCCATGACCTTGTGTCCCCTAGTCCCACGTCCCCATGAGTTTATGTCCCCTAGTGCTGTGTTTTCATCGCCCTGTCCCGCCATGGACCTGTATCTCCATGGACCTGTGTTCCATTGCCCTGTGTCCTCAAAGCCCTGTGTCCCCATGTCCCCAGAGGCCTGTTTCCAGAGCTCTGCATTCCATATCCTCACAGCTCTGTCACTACAGCCCAGTGTCCCACATCCCCTGTGTCTCCAAACCCCTGGATCTCAATGTCCCACTGTTCTCATCACCCTCCTGCTTCCCCACAGTGTAGCACTCATCGTCCCTGTGTCCTCTTGGCCCTTTGACCTCTTGGCCTGTGTTCTCTGGCCATGTGCCACGTGTCTCATGTTCTATGTCCTCTCCTGGGGTGGCCAGGCCCACTGCAGCACACCTCCATGCACTGCCTGAGTGTCCCTGTCCCTGTTGGGACAGGTCATGGGGACAAGTTTGACACAATGGATCCACCAGGCCACCACTCTGGACAGACACTGGTGCTGGGCAGGTGACACCAGACTGCGGCAGCAGGGTATAAATACTGGCTAAATAGATTTATTTTCATACAAAGAATACACAGATCCCACCCCATTGGGACCCCTCCATCCCTGGGGACACTCCAATATGTCCCCAGCCACCACCCCACCAGGCATCACCTCCACTGGCAGGATCCATCTCCATTCCCAGGGTTTGGTGCCAACAGTGATGTTACCTCAGGGACATCCTTGTCTCCTTTAGGACCACCTTCTTAACAGACTCTGTCTGCTTCGTGCTTTCTCAGGGCACTCTGTCACTGGACATCCTGCTCCATGGGACACTGCCATACCTTTACCTTGTCACATTCTCCCTGGTGACCATGATGGGGAAGTCTCAGGACATTTTGGGTCCCCCTCCATGCCCTAATACTGCAGCTGGTGCAGGCCCCCACCCCAGGCTGTATGTACACGCTGGATAAAAGAAGAAAATACAGATATTTATAGCAAGGGGACAAAATGTCCCCTTAACCTCCCACAAAGTGTCCCCTGTGTCCCCATCCTGATGTCTCACTGCCAACTGGTCCTGTTCCCTGTTCTCAGGATGGAGGTGGCTGGTTTTTGCCCCATCCTGTGCTGGTTGTGCCTCAATTTCCCCATAGGTGACAGGGCTTATGGTGGGAGGGAGAGGACACAGGATGAAAAGGAGCTGTGGTGGCCAATCCGTGGGGACAGGGATATGACCATGAAGCTGGAGGCACTCGAGATCTACAACCAGAGCGTCCCACCTCCCACCTCACGCAGGCAGAGAAACACCACAGGCAGAGCTACCCAAAGTCCTCTTTTGCCTGCGAATTTGTCACGCTGCTGTCACCCAGGCCTGGGTGTGGTAGAGGTGGTCCAGATCCAGCCACCCCATCTCCAAAGGCGGTTGCAGCAGAAGAGGAAGTGGTGGGGAAGATCCACAGCAGGTTGGTGGGCTCATATCCATCCAGCTCAGCTGCGTTTGGTGACCATCTGCCGGTCCCTCTTCTTCTTCTCCATCAACCTGGTGGGGAGCAGAGTGGTGGCCTTAGGAGCCCTATCGAGATGGACCTCCCAAAGCCACAGAGAGGGGAGACTCACTTGCGGTTGCGGACTTCGGTGAGCTCCATGAGGCGCTCCTGGGCTGCCCGTAGCTCGTCGAGGCGCTGCTGGTATCGAGAGTCGCAGCCGTTGGTGCGCTCGTAGCTGGAGACCTGGCTGGAGAGCTCGCTGGCGCGGTCCCGCAGCTGCTGGATGGATGAGTAGAGGTTCTCCTCATCTTCCTCCTGCTTCAACACAAGGGTACGAGGCTGGCAAGGTGGACATGACACCCCAGGGTGCTGTTTTCCCTTGCTTCAGCTGAGGAAACTGAGGTACAAGATTCCCCAAGCTGATTGGGCCACCTGCCTTGGCGTTGATGATCTCGATGTGGATGAGGAGGGAGGCAAGCTCCAGGTCCTCAGTGTAGCTGTTCTTCAACGGCACTGAGCGGTAGCCTGGACACAACACCACAACATGAGCTCATGGCAGGGTCCAAGCCCCTCACTACACCCAGATCCCCAAGGAGATGATGATGATGATTGTCAGAGGGTTGGACTAGATGACCTTTAAAGATTTCTTTCAACCCAAATCATTCTATGGCTCTATGAGTCTATGATCATGCTGCTGCTGCTGCTGCTGCTGCTGCTGCTGCTGGTGCAGAAGGAAGGACTTTACCTGTTTTGAGGCCCTTGACGGGGAAGGTGGCTTGTGCCAAGAAGTTGGGGTCACTGAACATGTCCTCCTCGTACACCACAAAGCGGAGGAAGGCAAACTCAGGGTTGTTGATGTCAAAGACAAACTGCTTGAAGAGCCAGACGGGGTTGAAGCCATTGTCAGCTTGGGGGGCAAGGACAGAGCAGGGAGGTGAGAGTAGGGCTAGACACATGCACATCACCAGCATGACACCAGCTCATTAGTGGGAGATGCTTGTCCTCTTCACCCCGCCACAAAACCCAGCCCCATCACCTACATGACCAAGAGGACTACAAAGGACACGGTTGGAGTTGTCTTGGTGTCCCCACCTGTCCCCAAGGCACAGGGGATGGATGGGAACATCACCCATATGGATCCTCACCTACAACTTCTGTCTTGTTCTTGCTGTTGTCGTACTCAGAGCCGCACACCTCCACCTCCACGAAGGGACACACAATGCTCCTCCCGTTCTTGGGAAGGTGCCGGGCACCAAGGATCTGTGGGAGGAAAGGAGAAAGAGGAAGATGAAATCCAGCCATGCTAGGCAAGAAAAGACTCCTCAAACCAGCCCATAAGATCAGTTGGTTTGGTCTGACCCAAAGCTTTTTGGCCACCATTAGCCACATCCCATCTTGGTTTATCTGCTCTGCCCTCCACCTCAATCTCACTCACATTAGGCTCAGCTTTCTGCAATTGTGGGGTTGTCCCCCACACAAAATGATGCCATATGTGGAGAAGGACCCACAAACCCAAGAGACCATGAGTTCAGAGACTCCATGGAACAAATCTGTGGCTGAAACATGTCGAAACCATCCCTAGTTGACCCAAAAAACAAGGAAGAAGCAAGCTCCCATATTGATGGTGACCACCTCAAAGTGGACCCATTGTCCTTGCCCACTTGCCTGTAGTTGAACTGTGATGGGTTCCACTATCTTCAGGCTGTTCTTGTCAAAGGGGTCAAAAGTCTCATCCCTCATGATGTCAGGCTGCAGGACGTAGCCACTGCGACCACCGAGCATGAAGAGAGCCTGGTTCAGCTGCATCGGTTTGTCTGTGGCCAAGAAGGCAGAGCAGCTCTGAGCTGTGGGGCCTAGAGACCTCCTCAAAGTCCTTGGGCAGAAGGTCCTGCCCTGGCAAACCCCTTGCTAAGAGCCCCTGACCCTGGTTGTAGAAGAGATGCAGTTGGGTTTTGCATGAAGCACCCAAGAACCGCATGGAGATGTCTCCATCAGGATGAGAACAAAGGTTGGGGCCATCATTCACACCACTTCCAGCAGCAGGACCCTGAGCAGAGCCACTGGGGATGGCGTTTTGGGGCCACCTGTGGGGATGAGCTCAGCAACCACCCCAGGAGCAGGATTTACCAGGTGTCTGGAAGTTGAGGGCCACGAGCTGGCTCCCACAGATCCACATAGGCAAGGGATCATAGTTGGAGGAGTCCAGGCGCTGCCCTTTGGGGTAGATGCGGCTGAGCTGGCGCCGGTTGTACTGCAGGAACTTCTTGCCCTTGCTGCGGTTGGCATACTTCTCCGCCTTGGTCTCCGGGAAGGAGGACATGTCCCTGTAGCATGCCTTGTCTGTGCCAATCTCTGAAAGCACCGAGGTGACCATCAGTGGAGAACACAGTTGTGTGGTGGCCTAGAGGTGGCCCACCACGACTGCTTGGTTGCCCCCACCCATCTCTTTCCAAGTTCATCCCATCATCCCGTTTCTCCAGCTCTTACTGTCCTCATCGAATGGCACTGGGCGACAATACACCACCAGCTCGGAGAGCTCCAGCGCGATCTTCTTCCTCCGCTCCATGATCTTCCCCTCTTGCATCTGCACAAGGGTTAAGAGGAGCTGAAGGTCTTCCCCCAGTCTCCTCCTTTGGAGATGCTGAAGACCATCCACACAGAAATGGAAACATCCCCCCCAATCCTGAGACACTAGAATGGGCTGCCCAGGAAGGTCGTGGATGCCCCTATCCTGGAAGTGTTCAAGGCTAGGCTGGACGAAGCCTTGAGCAGCCTGGCCTAGTGGTAGGTATCCCTGCCTATGGTGGAGGAGTTGGAACTAGATGATCTTCAAAGCCCCTTCCAACCCAAACCATTCTATGACTCTATGAATCCTCTTCACCCTGGTGCCCCTCACCCTGGCATCGGCGTTCTGCGTGGCCTCTCGGATCTTGGCCACCCACTCGCTGAGTTCTTCCTGAGTGTCCGTGGCCACGTCCAGCGACTGGGCTGCGTGGGACATCTGCTGGGAATGGATGGTGAAGACAAATGGTTTGGAGCTCCTCCCGTCTTTGGAGATAACTATAAGGACATCAGAGGGGGGCTTTACTTGAAGACATTCCCAACGGATGGCTCTGTGGAGCAAACGAAACCTCAGCGGTTCCGCTCCCGGGCCCCCACCAGCCCAACCTGGCCCCCCACCATACAAATCCCTCCAAGCCCAGCTCCATGCTGCTCCCCACCACACTGTGCCATGCACAAGACCAGCTGGCAACTGCCTGATGAGTTTGAGGAGGCTCTGTTCATGGCTGAACTTCAGCAGAGGCTCCCATAGGTGCGGTGAGGACATGGTGGGGACACTCACCAACGTGGCAGGATGGCACATCGATGAAGCCCTTCAAGAAGTTCCCCAGGGGGCTGTTTTCTGATGACTGCAAGAGAAGAAGGAAGTGGAGGTGGTGGAAAGGACATGTGGGGCCAAGCCTGGTGTCTGCTCCATTTGAAAGCCTCCCTTCACCCCTCCAGATTGGTCATCTGAGGAAAAGTGGGGAAAGTCAACTGATCTACTCTGCAGTTGATCATCCTCCAGCTTCTGGAGAAGGGTCTGGGCTGGAACAGGACCATAAGCATTCCCCAGCCTCTGGAGAAGGGTCTGAGCTAGTCTGGGCTGGTAGCATTTCCCACCCTCTGAAGAAGGATCTCAGCTCAAGCAGGACAATGAGCATCTTCCAGCCTTCAGATAAGGGTCCAAGCTGTAGCAGGACCACGAGTATTTCCCAGCCTCAGGAGAAAGATCTGGGCTCAAGCAGGACCATGAGGATCTTCCAGATTCCAAAGAAGACCTGGGCTAGTGTGGGGCCAGGAACATCCCCTAGACTCTGGATTGTCCAGATTGGCACAAAGTTGGGAGCTTCTCAGGTAGCCTTGCGGGGCCATGGCACTCACAGCCTCATCCTGCTCCTGTGCCTGCATGCTGACGATCTCCTCCACATAGTTGGCTGGGAACCAGAGCTGCTTCTTACCGCCGTAGTCCCCTCGCCACCTGCAAGGGGTGAGAGGATCAAGGCAAACGGAGCGATTTGGGGTGGTGGGACAGGAGTCACCATGCTGTGTGCCATGTCAGGGGGTGGCTGGAGAAGGGGTTGGGGGGGAGGAACAGAAAAGGAGGCAGTTAAAACCCACCACAGGATGAAAGCTCAAGGTGTCCCCTCCACCTTCCACCCACAGTGATGCGTACCCACAGGGCCACCCAAAGGTCCTCACCAGCCACCGTCCTGCTTGTCGACGTTGTGGATGATGGCTTGCTTGCAGAATGACAGCTCGTCCTCCCGCTGTGCTTTGTAGTCGTAGAGAGCCTTCACTGTGCACTGGGCCACCAAGAGGGACACGTGTCACCACCCAAAACTTGGAGATGTTGGTGGGCAGCGTGTCCCACTCAGCCTAGCTTCTCAAGCCCCCATGATGGAACATGGGAGCTCTGGAGGGTCCTAAATCCTAAACAATACCCCTAAATCACTTGTGTCAGCAGTAGGATGCATTAAAGGGGAAAGAGGGCTGGAGGTGTTCGTGGTCCTGTAGGAGGTGTTCATGGTCCTGTAGGAAACCACTTTTCAGAGCAAAGTGGGTTCTTCTGAGGCCTTGAGCGACCAAGTCTCATTAAGAAGCATCCCTGCCTGTGGCAGGAAGGTCGCAGCAGATGACCACTAAGGGCCCTTCCAACCTAAGCCAGTCTATGACTCTTCTGGGTCCTGGTGGTGCACTGAAGGGCTTAATCCCATGATGCCACCACAGGCCCCTTGGGTTGAGCTTTCCCATGTTTGGTCTTAGCCTAAACACTGCTCTGCTGCAAAGGGACCTTAAAGATTGGACTGGTGCTGTATCATGGTATTGTAGAATCACGATGGAAGAAACTTGGGGTTCCACAGACCAGCCACTATTAGCTCTATGATCATCCCAATCCCAAAGCTCTCTGAGGACAGAGACTAGGTCAAGTCCAAGACCATGCTGGTCCCAAAAACTTCCAAGGGTGAAGGCTGTATGAGTTCCAACACCAGCTCAGTCTCCAAAACCTTGAAAGATGGCCACTGCATCACCTGGGAACTGACCCTAAAGGTGCTCTTTTTGGGTTCCCCACTGGAAAGGAGTCCATGCGGCTTTCCTTGCTGTTGGGACTAACTTGAGCCAGGTCCTTGCTCCAGGCTGGGCTCTCACCAGACCTGTTCTACCCACCACATTGTGACAATGTTGTCACTGGAGCTTGGATTGTCCTCCAGTGATGATGATGTGGGAAGGGTCCAGCATTGCTTGAGGGTCAGAAAAATGTAGCAAAACATCACCACTTCTCAAGGCAGTGGTGAGAGACCTGGTGGGTCTGTCAGGGGATCACCCAGGACCTCTAGCACTAGCATTGTTATGTCACACCACCCTCCACCACCCAGGGACTCACCACCCAATGGCTCAGCCCCTTACCCTGGCCATTGGCATCTTGTTGGCCTCTACGTAGAAGTGGGGGGTCCGCACCTCATACAGAGCTCCATAGTCCAGCTCCTGCAAAGAGAAAGGTCTGAGTGGGTCACTAGGATGTGTACAGGGGCAACATGGGGATGTGGCGGGAGCTGGGCTACCAGTGTGATCAAGAGGAGATTAAGAGGGACATAACATCCCTTTGCAACTTGGAAGGGAATTATGGTGGAGCCATAACTGTGGATGACGGCTGTGGAATGAGCTTGGCTAGTTCTGTCTGGGCTTCAACCAAGAGGCTGAAGGAGACCTTCCCACCATGATGGAACCGGGGATGGGTCTTGGTTGCCTGTTGCACAGAGCCCCTGTCTTCACCATCCCCACCACCATGAGCACTCACAGTGGTGCCCATCTTCTCCAGAGTCTCCTCATTGATGGGGTAGCGCAGCTTCATCTTGCGGTAGAGTGGGTGCTTCTCATAGTAGCTGATGAGGTCCACCAGGCTCTCAAACTCGGCTGAGCTGCCCAGCATGAAGAGTCGACCTTCCTGCTGGATGCGGCAGTGCTTGATCTTCCCCTCTGCCCTGGGGTCAAGAGAGACAGGGGGGAACACGTGAGAGGTGGCTGGACCTTGGCTCCATAATAGGGACAGGTCAAGCATTGGAACAGGTTGCCCAGGGAGGTGGTGGAGTCACCATCCCTGGTGGTCTACAAAAACGTAGAAATGGCACTTTGGGGCACGGTTTAGTGGATATGGTGGTGCCGGAGTTGATGGCCAAATTTGGTTAATTTTGATGAACTTAAGAGGTCTGCTCCAACCTTAATGATGCTATGATTCTATTCTATGGTTCTGTATGATGCCACCAGGGTGACCATCCTAAGGACATGCTCCGGAGCTCTCCGCCCTCCAGAGCTCCTATTGCTGCAGCTATGAGTTTCCACCATGATGGCGTCACGCAGCCCACTGTGTCACTCTGGTGATACAGAGTAGATCTTTTCCACCCACCGTGGAGTCACAACAGACATGAGACAGGCAGTTCTCAGCTCGGTTGGCAACCATGACTGAGTCCAGCCAGCCTCGTGGTGGCATGGAGGTGGCCACACTCACCGGAAGGAGATAGCATAGGAGTTGGGTTCGCTGCGTTTGCGCACCAGGAAAGCGCCATCCCGTGGGACCCTCATTAGCATGTGCTCAGCCTGCAGGCGTGTCAAGCTCGCGTGATACCACCTAGACAAGCAGAACAGAGGTGGTGGGTTGACATCAGCGCCTCCACACCCCGAGGGGGGCACCCAAATCCGACACCAGGGATGGAAGAGGTTGGTGAACCCAAGGGACCAGTGGGATGGGGTTGGGGACCATTCTCACTCTTTGCTCTCATGGGCATTGGGTTGGGGGACAGGGTCGGTGAGGCGCATCTCAAACTCGTTGCAGCGGAGGGGCACCTCGCGGTAGTGGCAGATGAGGCTGTAGAGGCTGTCAAAGACCAGGTTGTCCGTCAGGTAGAACTTGGTGGCACCAGCTTCTTGGCGTGAGTGGATCCGGCAGTGCTGCACCCGGCTGGACCTCCTGCCATGGTGGTGGAGAGAAGCTGAGTCAGTTCAGGTCCACGTTCCCACCATCCCATGCTCAGGGGTCTGTGCACTGCGCAACAGTGTGGCACTTCCCCCCCCCTCCCCCAGAAAAGGTCATTCCAACCTCCAAACTGGGGACTGACTGCTGGGACAGCCCCTAGTGGGACATGCAGACAACCCTGGGGAGGGTGGCATCCTGTTTCCACCATAGAGGTCCTACCAGAAGGAGAGGGTGTAGTCGCCCACGAAGGTCTCACTCTCGCGCACCAGGAAAGTCCCATCCTTGCCACCCGTCTCGGTGCAGTACTCATGGAGCAGCTTCTCAGCAATCTGACGCCCATCACGGCCACCTCCCAGCTTCCCATGGAACCATTTCTCGGTGAAGTGCAGCTCGTTGTTGTTGAACTCCTACAAGTTCATCCCAAAATGGGTGTTGTTAGCCTCCACCCTCCCCAAGATGTCCTCCCTAAGTCCCCCTGTCCCATGGCAGGCATCCTGCCCCTCACCCACCTCCTTCTGCTCCACCTCCTCTTCGTCCTCGTTGAACTGGTAGCGGGATGTCTCCTCTGAGTAGTAGATCTTGTTGCTTGTCAGCACAAAATAATGAGGGCTCCAGGTCTGGGAGGGAAGAAGAGCACCACCAAGGTTGGGAGGTTGATAGCATAGAGGGACAGGGCTTTGAGATGCTTGTTTCTGCTCCCTCCTGTCCCTCATAGCATTGCAGTGGTCTAGAGGAGCCCATAGCCAACCCAAACCCCAATGTTCATCCCCATCTGACCCCTGGCTGCCATTGGCAGAGAGACCCTTACGTGGTCAATGGGATCTTCAAGGTAGAGAATGCCATTCTTGATGGAGTTGCTGATGTCATTTTCTGAGTAACTGGCAGTGGAGACCTCCTCGTACAGGTTCCCCTCGACCAGCTTCTTGTGCTGGGGACAAGGGAAGGCAGCTCATTGTGATGCTCCCATCACACTGATCTCCTAACCCTCAGACCATGTGTGGGTTCCTGCAGGTCGCTTTCCACCACCCCATGATCCCCTTGACTGTCTCTTGCAGCAGAGCATGGATGATGTCCCATTTGTGCACGGAGGGATATTGCTCTTGGGTCCTAAGATCTGGGAAACCCACCATCCCATGCAGCTCCACACGGTCCTTGTGCCTCCTGGAAAGGCGGGATTTGGGGCGGGGTCCACTCCATACCTTGATTAGGATCTTCTTCTTGAGCTGTGTGGGTGAAGGCAACTCATCGGCATTGATGTCCACTGGCTTGGTGAGTAGCATGTCTCCAAAGACTTTCTTGAAGTGGGAGGCCATGTTCCTCTGCTGGACAATGCTGCAGTGATCTTCAATGGAGAGGATGATGGGGAACCTGGAAGAAGCAGGAACCTCAGATGAAGGTGAGGGAGAGGTTGCCTGTTGGGCCCAGACCTGGAGTGCTGCTGGGGGGCTGGAGCCTACTCAGAGGTGACGAACGCATGCTCCTTGATGGTGTGCAGTACATCCAGGAACTTGATCTTGGAGGTGAGCGTGTGGCCATGGTAGATGATGGGGAGATCATCGGGACCATCCCAGCAGTCCACTGAGTGAGGAGACACCTTGGTTAGCACATTCTGGTCACCAACCATGCACTGGGGACCATGTTTTTGGGCCCCTAAAGGACATGGAAGGACACCCCCTTCCCCAACCACAGTGCTGTCAGATGGGTGCAGAGGATGGGTCCATCTGTTTGATGGACCATGAAATTCTGGGGGAGATCAAGGATGACCACAGGGGTCTGGTGGGACTCACACTCAATGCAGCGACAGCCCATGCGCAGGCAGCGGGCGTACGCCTCCAGGGAGGACTCACTGGAGAACTGGTCCCCTGTTAGGTACCTGCAGAGGGGTGAGAAGGACCATCAGTGGCCAAGGCTGCCTTGATGAAGGTGATGAGATGCTCACAGAGGTCTCCAAGGAAAGCCCACTCTGTCCTTACGTGTTGTGGGAGGAGGAGATCCAGTACTGGGACAGGGGGTGGTTCATCTCCTCGGGCACCACGCGCTCGTATTTGGAGTCCATTACCATGTTCTCCTTGGAGAAGAGGTACGTGAGGAACTGAGGAGGGAAGCAGAGAGGTCAGAGTCTGATGGGGACAAGGAGATGCCCGTGGGTGGGTGCTGTGTGGGGCCACTCACCTCATCCAGCTGGAAGGAGGGGTCTGTCGCCTCATTGCAGCCCTCTTTGAGGTAGCTGCACATGTAGTCCCTCACCATGCCTAAGTCACTGGCCCAGGCTTCCTGGAGTGGAAACATGGCCATTGTTACAGGAAGAGCTAGTCTGGGACCTCTCATGGAGGTCCCAGGCTGAAGCTAAGAGTGATGCCATGAAGGTGTCTAAGAGCACTCACTTTCTGATCATGCAGCAGGAACTTCTGGAAGTCATAGAGGGAGATTTGGCACAGCTCGGGGCGATCCACATTCCTGGGACATGGAGCAGCCATCAGTAGGGGCCAGGAGCAGGAGTTGGGATAGACCCCATGAAGAGGTTGAGGTCACCAATGTCCACCTGAAGCTCAGCCCCATGATGCCCCCCAGTCCTGCCAGCTGCACAGGGGGCCTGGGGAGAGTGCAGGTGACGTGTTCCTACATCCCTAGCACACATCCCTGCTCCCATATCCACACCCATTCCTGCTCAGATCCCTGCTCCCATCTCCACTCCCATCCTTGTTCATCCCTGCTCCCATCCTCACTCCCATCCCCACTCTCATCTCTTCCCACTCCTGCCCCTGTCCCTGCTCTCAGCCTCACTCCTGTCCTGTCTCCTATTCCTATTTCTATTCCCCACTTTCACATCTGCTCATTCCTCCTCCCATCCCATCCCATCTGGACTCCCATTCTCACTTCTGCTCCTGCTTCCATCTCTGCTCTAATCCCTACTTCTATTCCCACTTCCATTCCCATGCCCTCTCCCTGCTCCCATTCTCACTCCTATCCCTGCTCTTGTTCTTGCTCCCATCTTCACTCTCATCCCTTCTCCCATCTACTTTCCATCCCCACTCCCGTCCCTCCTCCCATTCCCAGCTCTATTCCACCACCCGTCAGCATTACCCACCCAACAGATCCAGTTCCTGGAATGTTGTCTGGCATGGGAGCCATGGAATTCATTGGATACTCACCTCAAAGGGAAGGAGAGCTCCAGTTGCTCAATGACCTGCAAGTCAAAGGAGAAGGACAGGCTCAGCTGGTGAGGGACAAATCACACTGGGTGGGAGAGGCCTTAGAAGACAAGTCATGGCTCTTACCGACTTCTGTGCATCAAACATCAGGTTCTTGTAGAACTGGATGAAGTGGGAGAAGGTCATCTCGTTCCTGGCTTCTACTTCCTGTGGGAGATTGTGCTTCATGAGAGTGGAGCCACCCAACTAGAGCTAGTGATACCAGGGATGGCTTGAAGACCATCTCCTTGCATAGCTAGGAAGTCCTTACCATGAGTTTGTCCCTCAAGAACCTCATGTTTGGGACACGGTAGTTCACCTGTGGCAGCATGGCCTTCAGGTCCTTTACTGTGATGCTGCAGGAGGGTGTAGATGGTGTCAGGGTGCTGGCCAGGTCCCCTTAGATGATGGACAACCCCAGGACAGGTTTCAGCTCCCAACACCAAGGATCTCACCCTAAAACCTGGTACAGTGTTGTCTTTGGTGTGGGGCTCCCACCCTACCAGAATGTAGACTCCCACTGTGGTACAGCAAACAATTACATGGGTTCTGGCATGAGACTGGGGAGAAGGAGCATGTCCAAGAACCACACAGAGATGATGCCCATCCCCATAATCATTTTGGTCCAAATTTATTTGATTTGGGGTTTTTGCTGTCTTGGGGAGATGTTTACAGCTGCATTGATGATCCAGCCCCTCGTGACACTGGTGGAAATGCAGCAGCAGCCATGAGGACACTGGGGTCCAGATTTGGGGTGCCCTGTCCAGCCAAACCCACGAGCCGCTTCCTGGCATGGGGTGGTGCTCACCTGCCTTCCCGTGACCGGTCCATCCCGTCAAACTGTTTCCGTAGCCACCTGGGAAGGAAGGGATGGCAGATGGTGCTCAGCCCCCCTGAGGAATCAAACCCAGGGTGGCCCTTGTGCTTCAGATGGTGACCACGAAATGGGACCTGCTGGTCCTTCCTCACCTCTCGATCTGCAGTGGGGTCTGGGCTTTCTGGGTGTCCACCACCAGCCAATTGAGACCTGCTATCCACAAGTTGATGTCCTCCTCGCAGAAAGCTGGAGGAGAAAGAGGAGGATGGTGAGGTGAGGATGGGGGAGCTGGGGTTGGTGATAGGATGAGAGCCCAGGGGCAGCCAGGTAGGACAGGGATGGAGCCCACTCACCGGCCACGCTGAGCGTCCTCAGCCTGAAGTCCATCCCGTAGAGGATGATGAAGCACATGCTGCAGTCCAGCTTGCGCGCGTCCTCGGGGTAGCGCTCGAAGTCCCGGGAGTTCTTCCCCAGGCGGATCTCCTTGATCTCCCGAATGTCGACTGTGGAGACAGGAACGTGGGATTGTCCCCTGACACCCTCACACCCTGCCACAGCAGGCTCAGGCAGCAGGAAGTGGCGCTGCCAGGAGACCATGGCCACCTAAGGAGCCTCATCCCTGAGATGTGACATCCCCATGGCACTGCCCATTGGTGTGTGATGTTCCTGTGAGTGCTGTAGCCATGTGTCCTCCAGGGAGGCATGTCCCTACTGCCACCCAGTGATGTGGCACTACATGTTCTTCACAGAACTGTGTCCCCAGAATGTGGCATCCCCATGGCACCGCCTGTTGCTGCATGATGGCCATGGTCAGTGATCCCTGTCCGCAGGACAGGATGTCCCTGCAGCACTGCTGCCCTTGCATAACGGAACCATGGGTGCCGTTGACATGTGTTCTCTACTGACCCGTGTCACCAGGACAGGATGTCCCTGCATCAGTGCTGCCCTTGCATGGCAGCACCATGGGTCCTGGGTCCATTTGTCCTCCAGGAATCCATGTGCCCAGCATGAGATGTCCCTGCATCACTGTCTCCATGTATATAGTTTCACTCCACTCCCGTGTGTCCTCCACAGGCTCACATCCCCAGGATGTGGCATCCCAGCAGTGCTGCTCACCGCTTTCCCAGCTTTGTGGGTGCCACGTGTCCTCCAGGGTCAGTCTGCCCCATCCCAACCAGCTCATCTCCAGCTGCTTCTCCTCCCCAGCTCTGGGGCAGGCTGAGCTCATCTTTTAATTGAAGACATCTACCCAAAGGTGGCAATTTGGAGCTCCAGCAGCCTGGACCACAGGGTGGTTCTTTCCTGCCACACTGCTCTCTCATTATCCTGCTATATAAAGCCTTGTCAGCAGCAGGAGGGTTAGGTTTCCGGACCGTGGTCTTCCTCACCATTACACTGCCAGGGGACATTTCCAACCCCTCCTTGGCCAAGTGGACACATCCCACCAGGAGCAGCACAGTAATATGATGAGATGATTAATTAGCAGCCAAAGCTGATCTGGATACCAGGAGCATCACCCTTCTGGGCGGCTCCATGATCTGGAGTTGAACCATCGGCACCGGAAAGGACCTTTGTGTGGCCAAGAGTGGCCGGATCGTGGCGCCGAGGTATTGTCCTGCCAGGAAATGGGTCATTTCCTGGAGAATTTCCAGCCCAGCAGCATTTCCGACGCTGTGGTGGTGGTGACCAAGGGCTGTTGGTGCCTTGATTGTAGAATCATGGAATTGTTTTGGTGGGAAAAGACCTCTGAGATCATCTGAGAACTACCAAATCAACACCACCACGGCCATTAAAATGTGTCCTGAAGTGCTATGTCCACACATTTCTCGAACAGCTCCAGAGATGGTGACTCCACCCTAATCCTAAATCCAGAGTCACAGATTCACAGAATTGTTTTGGTTGGAAAAGATCTCCAAGATGATCTAAGAGCCATCAACCCAACACCACTGTGGCCACTAAACCAGGTCCTTCAGTGCCATGTCCACACATTTTTTTAACACCTTCAGGAATGGTGACTCCACCCTCATCCTAAAGCCAGAGCACAGCTGGACAAGGAATATGGGATGGGGGGCAGAAATTGGGCTGATTAGGCAAGAAGAGAGGTGAGGAAGAGAGGAGTCTGGAAAACACTGGAGGCTTCATCCAGCCTGGATGACCACAAGCTAGATTTCATGGATCTGTGTGGGGTTTTAGCAGAAGCTGGACAGAGGGGGTTCGCACCCTTGTACATGTTTTTATTTAGCACTAGATCTTCAGAAATGAAACCTTGGTGGTGACTCTCTGCAGCTCCCATGGCTTGGAGCAAACCCTCTTTGGGACAGGCAGGCAGGTATTTGGGGGTAAAGAAGGATTTGCTGGTTAAAAACTATCTGCTTGTCCCCAAACCTGCCCTCCATAGGGTGACAGGGAGAAGCAAGAAGCCAGTGACTACCAAGGTTCCACCAGCAAGTCCCAAAGTAGCCACTCCCCCAGCTCAACACCTTCATAATCTGGCCTCAGACCTGACATCTGGGTGCTGCCAACAACCACAGGGCCATCAAATCATCAAATTGTTCGGGTTCAAAGGGACCTTTGAAGGTCATCTAGTGCAAATCCCCTGCAGTCAGCGGGGACATCTGCAACCAGAATAGGTTGCTCAGAGCCCCACACAACCTGACCCGCAATGGTTTCAGGGATAGGACATCTCCCATCTCCCTTGGCAGTCCGGGCCAGGGTCTTACCATCCTCACAGTGACAAATTTCTTCAGATCTAGTCTGAATCCCCCTCTTTCAGTTTCAATCCATCACCCCTTATCCTGTAACAACAGGTCCCTTACAAAAGATTGTCCCCATCTTACAGACCCCGTTGAAGTCCTGAAAGGCTACCGGAAGGTTCTCTTTGGAGCCTTCTCTTCTCCAGGCTGAACAACATAAATTCTCTCAGCCTGGCCTCACAGCAGAGGTGCTCCAGCCCTCTAATAATTTTCATGGTCTCCACTGGACCTGCCCAAGCAGGTCCTTCTAGTGTTGGGGCTCCAGACTTTTCCGCAGGTGGGGTCTCAGCAGAGCACAGTAGCTGGACAGAATCCCCTCTCTCCACCTGCTGGCCATGCTGCTGGAGATCAGCCCAGGACATGGCTGGCTCAGAGAAGCACACATCCATCTTTTCACCAACCAGTACCCCCAAGTCCTTCTCCTCAGGATAAACACCCCAGCCCCACAAAGAGCTGAAGGAAGAGGGAGCGGCACAGAGCTGCACAATGCACCACGGCTGGTGGCTTCCTGGAAACCACATCTGCAGCGGATTTGCAGCCATCATGTCACAACTATGTCTCCAAACTCCTCCCCACATTGTTTCAGAGGTCCCGGGTGATTAAAAACACTCTGGAAGTTGGATCCAGCTGTGAAAATCCCTTTTTTTTGCCCCCTCCCTCTTCTGATGCAAAGAAGCTTTGGTGCAAAGAAGACTTCAAACAGCTGGGAGATGATGTAGGACACTGAAAGCCTGGGAGTGTTCTTCATCCACAAGGAGGAAAAGTGAAGCGGCTGGAGGGGATGGTTGTGCTGGGAAAACCCAGGTGTGGTGGCGCAAGTCATGTCCCCTCATCTTTGCCACGGTTATTCTTTCTGGTAGGACATGTGACAGCTCAGATCCTCCTCTGTGAGGGCATTCACAGGTTCATAGAATGGTTTGGGTTGGAAGGGACCTTAAAGATCATCTGGCTCCAACCCCCCTTCTATGGGCAGGAGCATCTTCCACTAGACCAGGTTGCTCAAGGCTTCATCCAGCCTGGCCTTGAACACCTCCAAGAAGGGAGCATCTACCATCTCCCTGGGCAACCAGTTCCAGTGTCTCACCACCCTCAGGGCTACACATGGTGTTGAGAAGCTGATTTAAAGCCTGGAGTAAAAGATTTCCTCCTGGTCCAGCAGTGTTAAACCCCATGTGAATTTTCTCCTCCATGAATGATCTCCTATTTGGAGTTCAGGAGGCTGGAGGTGAGACCCCAATGACCCATCATCACCCCTCTGAAACACCCTTGGGTCTGCCAAGCTGCCTTCCCCTCTGTTTCAATTTCTTGGAGTTTTCCACCAGATTTCATCCTTGTGCTGGGGTCTGCTGAGGGTGATGAGTTGGAAACGCTCCACGATGAGGTTGATTCTGGAGGCGATGCTCCAGGTGAGCCCATCAGCATGGACGTGCTTCCACTGGCTGCGTAACGAAGCGTGTAATTATCCTGCACAGACTGAGAGAGACAGGCTCTGTGTCCTCGTCCTGCCAGACCATAACAGAGACATCAGAGCTGTCAGTTGTCCCCACTAATCCCTCCACAAGTGGGAGGTCTGGATGAAGAAGGGATTTGAAATGGTGTGGACAGGCGTGAGGTTGGACACAGGGTGGAAGCAAGACCCATCACTTCCATATCATGACTACAGGAGGACACGTGAGAATGGAGCAGGGCTGGAGCAGGGGGTGAAGATACTCCATCTCACCACCAAGCTGGTGGGATGGGTCCCATTCAGGGCTGAGTGGTGAGGTTGGATGGCAGGACTGTGCCATTTCTGGAGGGATGTCCTTGGAAGATGGTTGGCCATTTATTCCCACGGTGGGATTTGGGCTGTCACATGGGAGAAGCCAAAGCAAAGGTGGGGAAACTGAGGCAGGACATCAGAAGCAACCCGAGATGGCAACCCAGCTCCTGAATGTGTTATTTCCATAAGCAGAGAATGAGCTCTTCCACATGAGGACCTCTCCAAAACTGGATGCCTTTCCTCCTCTCACCTCTCTCTCCTCCTCTTCCTCCTCCCACAGATCTGCTCCAGCACACAGCAGGTCCAGACAAGCATGGATTCTGCTCGTGACAATGCTCATCTGCAGGTGCCACCCTCTTTCTCAGCTCAAAGCTTCTCCATGGCTGTCAGCCTGGCTCAGAGTTGTCCCCTCTTCAGTGGGAGCTGAACCCTCCTGGGGATTTCGCTCCATCTCATCCAAAACGAGTGGTGAGTGGTGATTTTTAGATGGGCAATTTTTAAGGACATCCCCCCAAGACCTCAAGGGAAATGGCACCTGTCACCTCCCAAACCTGCAAGATGGGCTTTGCCATCATTCGGGTGAGGTGATACCCCAAAACTGGGCTTCTCCTCAGATGGGGATGTTGGATAGAATCATAGAATCATAGAATGGTAAGGTTGGAAGGGACCTCAAAGATCATCAAGTTCCAACCCCCTGCCATAGGCAGGGACACCTCCCACTAGTACAGGTTACTCAAGGCCTTGTCCAACCCGGCCTTGAACACCTCCAGGGAGGGAGCATCCACAACCAACCTGGGTGCCCTACTATGGTGGGGTGACTGGTTATCACATCAGCTGGGATGGAGGGGGTGAGGGTTGCTCTGCCCACCAACTTCTACATTTATATCTCTGGGCACCCCACCATGGTTGGACATCCCACTGCGATTGGTCATCCTGCTACAGCAGGACACCCCATCATGGCCAAGCACCCCATTGTGGTCAGAGATCCCACCATATGCAGCAATCCCATTATGGTTGACCACTCTACCATGTCCAGGCCCCCTACCATATCTGGACATCTTCTCATCATGGCTGGGCATCCTACCACAGCCAGTCAACTCATCACCACCAGGCATTTCACTGTGATTTGGCATCCCACCACGGCCAGGAATCCCACCACAGCAGGACATCTCACCATGGTAGAGCACCCCATCACAGCCAGGCACCCCATGACCAGATACCCCACTGCATCTCACCATAGCAGGGCATCCAACCATAGCCAGACACCTTACAGTCACCTCAGTATGGTTGAGCATCCCAACACATCCAGGCACCCCATAACCAATGACCCCATCATGGCAGGGCACCCAACCACATCCATGTATCCCACCTCATGCGAATATCCCACAGCCAGAAACTTCAGCCCAGGAGGATTTCCTAACATGGGTGACGACAGCACGGTCAAGCATCCCCAGCACATCCAGGCACTCCAAATCTGGTCATCCCACCACAGGACTTCTCGCCATGGCCAAAGCACCCCGTGACAGGCACCCCATCACCGTGAGGCACCATAGCACAGCAAGGCACCCACAGCCAGTCACTCCAGCATGGCCAGTCACCCCACCACAGCAGAACTTCCCAGCACGGCCAGACACCCCACAACCAAGCATTCCACAATGGAAAGGGACTCCACCACAACCAGGCACCCCACAGCCAGTCATCCCACCACAGCAAGATATCCTAGCAGAACCAGGAACTCCACAGCCAGGTCCCCCCACCATAGGAGGACACCCCACAAGCATGTCCGCAGCCCCCAGCGCCGCTGTAGCCGATACTCACTGTCCCCCTCCACCTTCTCGGGGGTCCGGCTCCAGATGATCTGCCGGGTCTCCAACTTCACCTGGAAGGTCCTTCTCTCTGGCCTCTGCGACTTCTTCTGATAGAACAAGGTGAGGACAGTACCCATCTCCAGGCAGCGGAGAATCCTGCCCATGTCCCCTGCCTCCATCCTGCTGTCCTCCAGAAAGCCATTGACGCTGCTGAGCCTGGCCATGGACATCTTCAGTGCGCGGCCATCGCCCGGCGGAGCCGCCGAGCCGAGGTTGTCTCATGCAGGAGAGGACGAACCAAAGGGCTGAGAGCTCCCTGGGGATCTTCTCCGCTCGCCCCGGGCGGGGGTTTCCTCTACGGCCGACGTCCCCACCGCCGCTCCACGGCCACCACGCAGGCTTGGTGACAGCAGGGAGGGAAAGGGTGGGCTGGAGGTGTCGTGACCTTCTCGCCGAGGTTGAATCCGGCCCCGGCGTTGGCATCCAGCGATGGTGGCAGAAGACGTCGGGCAGCTCTTGTCGTGTTGGCCTTGTGGTTGAGAGCTGGGGGGGAGAAAAACCATCCGGCCACCGCAGGGAGATGGTGGAAACACCTTTGTGGATGAAGAAGGTGGTGTGGGGAGCTGGGGAGGGAAGGAAAAAAAAAAAAAAAAAG
>VWZE01016573.1:251171-262079 GCA_013396675.1 Eubucco bourcierii | reverse complement strand
AAAGCGGCGGCGTGGAGCTTGGCGGACCCCCCCCCCACCCCGGCCGCCGGGCCGAGCGGGGCCGGGGTTGGAATTGGGGAGCGACGATGGGGGTGTCGAGGGGGTTGTTGGGTCAAGCTGAGGAAACGGTGAGAGATCCTGGTGGGATAGGATGTGGAGTGGTGGAGAGTGTTGGCGGTGGATGAGAAGGAGGAGGAGAAGGTGGAGGAAGAGGAGGAGGAGATGGAGGAGGGGGCCTTCCAAGCAGCCGCCCGCCACCCCTCTCTCCTCCGCTGCTTCTTAATTTTCGGGCTGATGAAATGGACGCCCAGAGGAAACGGCAATCACACATGGCCGGAAAGGGATCAGAAAGGGATCGGAAAAAAAATGCAGGATCTTGGAGAAAGGAAAAATCCCTGCCAGGGGGAAGAAACGGCTGAGGGTGACACCTAGAGGCGCTCTGAACGGGGACCGGCTTTTGAAGAGGGCAGCCCGGGGTCTGCCACCACCCCCCACCCCGGGCGGCACCGTGGCATCGGCTTGTCTGTGCGGAAGAGTTGGGATAAAAAAGGGTTAAAGATAAGGAAAGTGGCTGCTGTGGATTTAACTCCTCCTTGTCCTCGCTGTGTCAATGATCTGGGGCTGGAAGCTCCCTGAGTGGCCGGGACTGGAGTCACTGGTGTCGTGAGTTTTGTCCTGTCTCAGATGTGTGGGGAAAAACTGGGTGGGGGCTGCAGTGAGGGGACAGAAACTCATCTGGTGGGAGGGGCGATGACAGCAGGAGACAGGGATTGGTGTCACAACTCCTGTTTGGTCCCTCTAATAGGTGCTGGGTGGGCAGAGACCCACCAGTATTGTGGGGCAGGCAGTGTGTGGAGAGATCTGGAGGGGATCATGGAGAGAGGAAAATCCAAACGTGGGAAAAAAGCAGCTGAGAGTGAGATCTAGAGGATCTTAAGGTCCTGTCCACATGCACATCCATGTGAATTGCAGCCGAGAAGGCTGAGGAGCAGTGATGACACCAGTGGAAGTGACAAATATGAACTCATGGAAACCACCAGGGTCCCCAGGACCATGGTATGGGGCGTGCCAACATATCTTGATGCTCACACATGTGAGGGGCTGCAAATTAAAGCAGTTTGGACCTTCATCTCTCCCCACCCCCCCAAAAAAAAAAAACCAACCCAAACAAACAAACAAACCAACCAACCAAAAATCAAACCCCAAACCCAGAACAAAAGCAAACAAACAATAGTGGCACTGGAACTTCAGAGCAAAGCACCTCACTGGGTTTTGCTGGAGCTGTCTCCAAAGGCTGTTGCTGGGATGTTTGGCCCATGTGAAACCTCTGAGGTGCAAGAAGGCCAAGAGCAAGGTCCTGCACTTGGGCTGGGGGACAGACTGGGAGATGAAGGGTTGGAGAGCAGCCTGTGGAGAAGGACCTAGAGGTGCTGTTGGGTGAAAAGATGGACATGAGCAGGCACTGTGCACTGCCAGCCCAGAGCCTGGCTGTGCCCTGGGCTGTTGCCCAACACTGTGGGCAGCAGATGGAGGGAGGGGATTCTGCCCCTCTTCTGCACTCTGCTGAGACCCCACCTGCAGTGCTGGGGCCAGCTTTGACATCAGCATTGCAGAGACATGGACAGCAGAGGAGGCCACAGCAATGATGGGATGGCTGTAATGTTGTGTGGACAGGCTGGAATTGGGTTGTTCGTCCTAGAGAAGAGAAAGCTCCAAGGAGAGCTTCTGGTGGCCTTTTAATACTTGAAGGAGGTCAGTAAGATTGGGACAATCTTTTTTCAGGGACCTGTTGTGACAGGACAAGGGATGATGGTTTGAAACTAAAAGGGAGACCTGTACTAGATATAAGGAAGACATCCTTTACTAGGACGGTGGTGGGACACTGGCCCAGGTTGTCCAGAGAGGTGGGAGATGCCTTGTCCCTGGAACCATTGAAGATCAGGTTGTTTGGGGCTCTGGGCAACCTGTGTCTTATTCCCAATGTCCCTGCTGACTGCAGGGTGCATGGACTAGATGACCTTTAAGGGTCTCTTCCAACCCAAACCATTCTGTGGTTCTGACTCCAATGGGGCTGGATGTTCAGGCAGCAGTTTTATGCCACTCAGCAGTGGCTCAAGTGAGGGCTGAAACATTGAGGCTTTTACCTCCATGAGGGCTGGACCCACACTAAGGGTCTTGATTGGAGAACAAGGAGAGGTTGTCACAGTGAGGGTGAGACACTGAAGCAGGTTGCCCAGGGAGATTGTGGATGCCCCCTTCCTGAAGACGTTCAATGCCAGGCTGGATGAGGCCTTGAGCAACCTAGTTTAGTGGAAGATGTCCCTCCCAGGGCAAGGTGATTGGAACTAGATCACCTTCAAGGTCCCTTCCAACTCAAACCTTTCTATGAATCTATGAATCTTTGTACTGCCTCTTTCCCAAATAATTAGGGGACAGATGGGATTGAAATGAGATCCCAAAGGACTTCTTTTTCTTCTTTCTTTATCCATGAATTAACTTCTGTTTTCCTTCTTTTCTGGAGCAGAACCAGCTTTTGTTGAGAACAAAAAAGCTGCTGAGGTACTGGCTTCTTGTGTTTATGTTTTCCATTTCCAGGCTAATCCCATTTTGGAGGCCCCCCCTCATGCCCCCCCCACCCCAGCCAAATATGAGTTTGGGAACTGAACATCCTGACCGCAGCAAGCCACAGTGGACTGAGGAGCAGAACAGAAGATTGTTTTCACACAGGGGATTTTACAGCCTGGGGTTGGCTTCTGATGTCCATCCAGAGCGCGGGCGGAGAAGGAATGCTCTGTTTGCAGCCTGAAATGGGCTCACTCATTTAATTTTAGCAGTTCTAGAGCAAAGCTTTAAGGAAGGCGTCACCAAAGCAAAGCATCCTACAGAGACTGGAAGGGACAGAAGAACTGGAGCCTCCTGCTCACCTGCCCCATCAAGCTGGTGATGATGAGTACCCAAAGTCCATGTGTTCCTCTTAAAAACCCTGCTGTGACCCATCTGTAGGTGTTAGGATATGGTAAAGCTGCCGAGGGGGCAGAGTGGTGCTCACTGTTTACAGTGGGTGTGGTGAGATGCTGGAACAGGTTGCCCAGGGAAGTTATTGATGCCCCCTCCCTGGAGGTGTTCAAGACCAGGTCAGACAAGTCTTTGAGCATGTTGGTCTAGTGTAAGGTGTCTCTGCACATGGCAGTGGGGTTGACACTAGATGATCTTTTAAGGTGCCTTCCAACCTGACCCATTGTGTGATTCTGTGAACCAGAGAGAAGCCATGACCTCAAAGGCTCTTTGTTTTGCAAGAACAAAACTCCACCAAGAGGTGCCAAAAAACTCCCAACAAATTACCGAGGAGTTTCGGTGGGTGCCATTTACATGTGGCAGGAAATATTCATCCCAGGAGTAATCAGGCAAGCTTAATTTCCTCTTTTCTTTCCATGCTTGGTAGTTGATAGAGATTGTCCCCATCCTCAGCAATGGTGAGGCCACGCTTTGAATCCTGGGTTCAGTTTGGGGCCTTATCCCTCCAAGAGGGACATTGAAGTGCTGTAGCAGGTCTGGAGAAGGGCAACAAAGCTGGTGAAGGATCAGGAGGAGAAGGAGAAGGGTCTGAAGAACTTGTGAGGATTAGCTGAGGAAATCAGGGTTGTTCAGCCTGGAGGCTGTGTGGGAAACCTTCTGGCTATCAACAACTCCCTGAAAGGAGGTTGGAGAACCAGTGGAGGTTGGTCTCTTCTCCCTATTAAGAAGTGATAGAACATGAGGAAACAGTCTCAGGTTGTGCCAGTGAAGGTTCAGGTTGGACACAAAGAAAAATTTCTTCCTGGGAAGAATTGTCAATTCCTGGCCCAGGCTGCCCAGGGCAGTGATGGAGTCCCCATCCCTGGAGGGCTTTCAAAGCCATTTAGGTGTGGTGATGAGGGCCGTGGTTTAGTGATGATGTGGCAGTGCTGTTAACTGTTGGACTTGATCTTAAAGTCTCTTCCAACCAAATGGCTTCTGTGATTCTAAGACCCTGTAGACTGCTGGACATCAACCTCTGCTTTGCTCACCACCTGCTGATGTCGTAGCAGGTCAGTGCTGCTCATAGAGCTCCAAGGAAAGCATCTAGATGAAAACAAACCCAGAAACATCTCAGTATTTCACAACCTTCTTCCTGAGCATCCTTTCTTCCTCAACAGGGCTTGTGGAGAAATAGCTGATGCCTTTTTTTTTTTTTTTTTTTCCCTTCAACAGCTGCTGTAAGATCCAGCAGATGCCACCACTCAGTCACTAATTCACAAGTCAGGGTTTGAGGAGAAGGGATCTTTCCCCCTCTTTGGTGGTGTTGTGAAACTCCCAAACCCTCACTGTCTTGGCAGGATTTGCAAATGCTTTTATCACCAAACCCCTGAGCAGCAGGTCAGGCAACGTGGGGGTGTTGAAACAGCAGCTGGTGTTGCAATGGTGTTGGCTGAGGGCAAGCATAGATCTCCAGCTGGGTGTGCTCTCCAGCTAAGCTCCACCAAACAACCCTAGTCAGCAGAGCAGGTTGAAGAGGAAAACTGTGCTTCTAACTTGAACAACCACAAATGCCAAAGTATGGATTTCTTTCACCACCTTTCCAAGCAGGGAACCGTCCAATGCCCAAGTGCTTGAGGAGCAAAGTCCTCTGCATGGTCAACTTACAGCATTTACTTCCAGACTCCTGCTTCAGGGCAGTTTAGGTTGGACTTGAGGAAAAATTTCTTTCCTGCAAGAGTGGTCAGGTATTGGAATAGGCTTCCCAAGTCAGTGGTGAAGTCACCATCCCTGGAGGTATTTAAAAGATGCGTGGATGTGATGCTGAGGGACATGATTTAGTGACAGCAACCTAGCGGTAGTGTGAGTGGGGATCTGAGCTCTAGGCGAGCAGCTGGACTGGGTGATCTCAAGGGCCTCTTCCCACCTCAACAGTTCTATGAGATTCTAAGAAAATAATCACCCCAGCTGGGAATGGCAGTGATGTGGAAGCACACAGACTGTCGCTCTGAGTTCTCCAAAGAGATCTGGGTGCAGCTCCTGCACCAGCAGTGAGACCGCAGGCAAGGAAGGCCAACAAAAGAGACAAGACAGCAGAAAAGTGTTGCCCACTTGATAAATGACAGCAGCTTTCCCTTTAGGATCATGCAGCATGTTCTTTTTCTCTGTTTTCTATCTAACCCAGGAGACATCTCCTTCCCTTGAGCCCTGTGCTCCCAAGTCTTGCTATTATCAGCAAAAATGTGATTTTAGAGGATTTTTTTTGCCCTTGGGAAGCAGATTTTTTTCTTCCTCAAGTTAAAGCAGCAAAAAGTTATTGGAGAAGAAACTTTCTTCAGTGTTAAAGAGCTGCTGAACCTCCTCTTGTGCTGGAGGCTGAGTGTGTCCATGAGTTTGGAGTATGCTCTGAATTCCAGCAGCACACAAAGCCCAAGATGATGACAAGAAGGGCTGAGACTCATAAGCTGGTGCTCCAAATGGGTTAAAAACAGAAGTGGGACACAAAAAGGGCACAAATGATGGTCCTGGATGATGATCCCGGAAGGAAATATTGCCCAACTCCTTGAACATGTATCAAGGTTTAGGGTTGAGTTGGCCACTAGATGACTAGAGCATTTCTGTTCTAGCTCAGAACAGGACATCATGGGTAAGGTGGCCTTATTTGCATGTGTTTGCATCCACATCAGGTCTCTGCTGCTTGGCAGGGTTGTGAAGCTGCAGGACATTGGGTGCAACCTTCTTGGAGGAGTTTAGTCCTCTCCTCCACTCGAACAGATAAGTCCACTCGGGTTGGGCTCTGTTTCCTAGGATGATTAGAAGTGTCTACTTAGTTTCAAGAGTAAAGGTTTTCTTCTTTCATTGCAAAGTCTTGAGCTTGTTTGGGCAACCCCCAGTATCAGCACAGGCTGGGGATGAAGGGCTGGAGAGCAGCCCTTTGGAGAAGGACTTGGGGATGCTGGTGGATGGAAAGGTGGAGATGAGCAGGCACTGTGCACTGCTAGCCCAGAGCCAGCCCTGTCCTGGGCTGATCCCCAGCAGCAGGAGCAGCAGGGGAGGGAGGGGATTCTGCCCCTCCACTGTGCTCTGCTGAGACCTCACCTGCAGTGCTGGGGCCAGCTCAAGTCCTCAGCACAGCAGAGGCATGGACCTGTTGGAGCAGCAACGGCCACAGCAATGATCAGAGGGCTGGAAACCTTCTACTGTGAGGCCAGGCTGGGAGAATTGGGATTGTTTGTTTTGGAGGAGAGAAGGCTCCAGGGAGACCTTCTGGTAGTCATTCAGTACTTGAAGGAGGTCTATAAGATGGGGACAATCTTTTAGCAGGGCCTGTTGGAACAGGATGGTTTGAAACTAAAATAAGGAAATTTAGAGAACATATGAGTAAAAGGTTCATTATTATGAGAATGGTAGGACCCTGGCTTAGGTTGCCCAGAGAGGTGGGAGATGCCCCATCCCTGGAACCACTACAGGTCAGTTTGTCTGGGTCTCTGAGCAATCTGCTCCAGTTGATGTCCCTCCTGACTGCAGGGGGCTTGGACTAGATGATATTCAAGGCTCCCTTCCATGTAAACCACTCTATAGTTCTATGATCCTCCTCTGATGCTCCATGGGGTCTCCTTGAGTGCTCACCACAAGAAGAGCTGTGCTGGAGTGGGAGCCTGCAGTAGAGCAGAGATACAGTTTGAAGCATGAACTGGGCACTGTGAGGAGCATCTTGCCTTGGGGCAAGCCATCCTTGCCTGTTTCTCCCCTGAGGTGTGCGCAGAGGGCAAAGGTGAGACAAAGATGCTGACATTCAGCTCCTTCACCGCTCGATGCCCATTGCAAGCCTAAGAAGTTCGGGAATTCATGGTGCGGGTTCTTTGTTGGTAGTGCCACACTCACGTGGCACTCCTTTGTGAGTCTGATTTAATTAAAAACCCAGTAAAAGGCAAGTGCAGGTTTTTGATGCTGCGCTGGCAGGGTGAGAAAATGCCTCAGGGAGACTAAAACATGTGAAAGAAAGTAAATTGTCTCATTCAGCCCAAAATAAACACAGAGCTAATCCCTCCAATGGCCTTCAACAGCCCCAAAATGATGGATCCAGTGACAAGGCTGAGACAGGACCCGATTAAGCCACTCATACACTTGAAATTATGGCCTCATCAGCTTTGGTTTCTTCTGCAGTCTCTTGCTGAGACAAAGTAAACCACCCAACTTCATCGCCGCACCAGCAGACTGAAGAGACCAGATGACAGGCTGAGTGGGGGCACTGGTGTTTCTGCCACCTGCTCCTATGAGTGGGTTTAGAAGGCACAGGGATCTCCTGGGATCCCCAGATCCTTCAGCACTGCCTGGGATCTGTTTGTAGGAGCACCTTGTACGAGCCAGCAGAGTGATTCTTCTCTCTGAAGGTGTCTGTGAGTCTCAGAGCAGTGCATGAAGTTTGTGGGGAGCATTAAGAGGTTACCCTGGGGAGCATGGGAAGCTTTAAAGTGAGCTTTAAAGTAAGGTATTCACCGTGAAGTCGGTGAGGCACTGGAACAGGTTTCCTAGAGAAGTTGTGAAGGCTCCAATCCTGGAAATGTTCAAAACCAGGTTGAATGGGGCTTTGAGCAACCTATTCTAATAGAGGGCAGGAGAGTTGATACTAGATGATTTCTTTAAAGTCCTTTCCAACCCACACCATTCCATGGTTCTGTGATTCAAGGGAGTCAAGGTGTATTGAACCCTGCCAGTAGCTCTAATGTGGGTGACCTTCTCATTTATCTTCAACCTCTGTTTCTACAGTGTTATCATCTCCATGGCAGTCCAAATTGTTAGTGATTGTGTCCTAAATCCTTTTGCTGAAGCATTACGAAGAAGAATCTGGAGGTAGATTTCCCAGGAAGGTCATGAGATACTCAGAGATTGCCCAGGAAGGTTGTGGGATACCCAGAGATTGCTCAGGGAGCTCATGGATGCTTCCTCCCTGGAGGTGTTCAAGGCCAGATTGGATGAGGCCTTGAGAAACTGTGTAGGGGTGGTGTCCCTGCCCATCCAGGGAGGGTGGAACTAGGTGATCTTCAAGGTCCCTTCCAACCCAACCCATTCCATGAATCCATGCATGCCCAATTCTTGCACCAGTGCTTATACAGCCATGACAAGGGTTCCTGAGCTGGGGATTTGGAAGCTGGAATTTAGGCTGAGGAAGCTACAACATTGCTCAGCCTCCAGCAGCAAGAGGAGCTCAGTGGCTATTTAATTTTTTTTCCCTATACTTTGCTTTTTCTAGTTAGATATTTTGGGGCAGATTTGGCAAAAGAGGACCCTCTGATTTTAGCTTGCTCCTTCCCAAATCTGGGTTTTGTGGGAGTGCTGGATTCATGGCTTCCCTACGTTAAAAATTAGCTTTTCTTCTGCGTGCCTTGAATTAATTTTAATTCAGAGCAGCTCTCTCTGGCTCATTTATGCAAACCACTCAAATCTTTGTGCCAGCACAAGGGAGGGAACGAGCAGCTGGGAGCGGAGGAGGATTCTTTTTGGCAGAAGTGCCAATTTCTGCCAGTTTAAAGAGGTTACAAAACCCGGGGTGGAGTTTTTGTGATCTATTGATCTGAGGCCACCCAAAGGGAGGAGATCTGCCATCTCTGCCTGCCTTGTCCCCCATCTTGTTCTTTTAAGTGCAGGATTTTGCAACAAGAGAGGATGTGAGGGTTATGTGTTTCTTTTTTTTTCTTTTTTTTTTCCTCCTCAGTCTTAGAGCTTGAGGGGGAAGTTAATAAGGACTGCACTCCTCACCTGCTTTGTATTTTGAAGCCTTTGTTACCATCCATACAAAGTGGTTTATTCCTCTGGGCTGGTTCTTCCCCATGTTCCACCTCTGAGTTGCTTTGGAAGGCCACTAGCATATCGTAAATAATTTACTAAATCTACCTTGCCAAGTGGGCAAATCATGAGCTGGCCCCGAGGACATGGTCTGATCAGTGCTGGAACTCCCCTGGCTGCGATGGGAAGTGAGATGTCCCGAGGGACAGCTTCTGTTTCAGATGACTCCAGGTTGATGATCGGTTGCTTTTGTGAAGTTCTCATCATTGGAGTGTTAAGGAGGAAATTGGGCTGTGCTGAGACAGCTTCTTGGCTTAGCCTTTTTTCCTTCTCACCCCCAATGGCCTCAGAAGAGCCTGGGTGTTTATCTCTTTTGCAGACATGAGATTCTGTGGCAGCTTTCTTTAAAGTTACGGAATTTGTTCCCTTAGGGAAGGGTGAAATTATTCAGAAACCAAACTCCCTCAGGATTAAAGTCCATAGGAGTTATGTTCTCTTGATTGGATGGATACACTTCAGGGACGCTGCTGATTTGTACCGGTAACATGGGGCCATCTGACTTTTGGGAATCATGGAATCATGGAATTGTTGAGGATGGAGAAGACCTTTAAGATCATCAAGTCCGGTTGACACCCCAGCACAGCCAAACCCACCACTAAACCATGTCCCTCAGCATCACATCTACACAGCTTTTCAATCCCTCCAGGGGTGGGCACTCCAGCACTTCCCTGAACAGTAATTCCAGGGGTTACAGCTCAGGCCAAAGAAAGTCTTTTTAAGGGGTAGAGACTTAGATCGGACCAAAGAAAATCACCTCCTGTGCTCAGTTTGCTCCTGGTTTCTGGGAGAAATTGAGAAATGGCGGGGAATATGAACTACTCTGAGAGCTGCCCATGAAATGTGTCACAAAACATGACTTGAAGAGTCACTTAACCTCTTTTCTTGCTTAATTAGAAGGTACAAATTTTAATGAACCTTTGCAGCTTCAGGACTGGTTCATCTGCAAAACATTTCAAATAATTAAATATGAGAAATAAGAACTCACACTGCTTATTTGTGAAATTAAATGTTCTTGCTGGAGATGATGGTCCTATTGGGCCACCAGAAAATGCTTCTCCTCACTCCTGCAGGCATAGCCCGGGGGAGTGCTGGTGGGCTATGGGCAGGCACTGGTAATGGGAGAAGGGCAGAGATGGGCAAGGGACAGGGAATGGGGAAAGAATGTCTGGATGAGATTGGGCAGGGGACAGAGGATGGAGACTGTTGGACCAGGCTGAGATGGGGACAGGAGATGCAGACAGGTTCATCAGGCTGGGCTGGGGAGAGGGTGTGGGGACAGCTGGACCAGGTTCATTCCAGGACAAGAGACAGCTGAGATAGCCCATACTAAGGACAGATGATGGAAACAGTTGGACCAGGCTGAACTGGGGACAAGAAACAGTTAGGGCAGCCCTGACTGGGGAGAGAGTATGGGGACAGCCAGGCTAGGCTGGACTGGGTATGAAAGAGAGCTGGGATATTCTAGGCTGGGGACAAGGGCTGGGGACAGCTGGAGCAGGATAGTATGCGGACAAGGGATGGCTGGATGAAGCTGGGCTGGCTACAGGTGATGAGGACAGCCAGACCACACTAGGCTGGGGACAGTGTGTGGGAACAACTAGACTGGGCTAGTCTAGGGGCAGGAAACAGCTGTGATAGCCCAGGCAGGCCTTAGGACAGATGCACTGGGCTAGGCAGAGGACAGGAAATGGGAACAGGAAACGGGGACAGATGGAGCAGGCTGGACAAGGGACAGAGGCTGGGGACATCCGGATTATCCCAAGCTGGAGACAGAGTGGGACGGAAGGGGACAGAGGCGGAGAGAGCCGGACCCAGGGCCGGAACCGGCCAGGTGCGGCGGTATGGATTCGGCCCTGGCCCTGGCCCGGGCCCTGGACCTAGGGCGAGCAGGCCTCAAGCGCCTCCGTTGCTGAGCAACGGACGCCACGCAGTTTGTGGGGGGGCCGCGATCACGTGTTCGTTGACGTGCGCTGTCGCGGGGTGATGTCGTTAACGGTTGCGGGCGGTGACGCGGAGCCGTTGCTGGGATGGAGGAAAGGGAGAGGCTGTGGCGACAGATCCTCCTGC
>VWZE01016573.1:172686-239821 GCA_013396675.1 Eubucco bourcierii | reverse complement strand
GAGGGACATCACTTGTCACTGGTCTCCAGGTGGACATTGTGCCCTTGATCACCACTCTCTGTGTGCCACCATCCAGCCAATTCCTTATCCAACAGTGCTCCACCCATCAAGTCCATGTTTTTCCACTTTGGTGCCCAGGATGTCATGTGAGACAGTCAAATGCCTTACTCAGTTCCAGGTAGATGACATCAGTTGCCCTTCCCTTGTCCACTGTTGCTGTGACTTCATCATAAAAAGCCACTAAACTTGTCAGGCAAGATCTGCCCTTGGTTTCTTGAATATCTCCAGGGATGATGACTCCACCTGTACCTGCTCCTCCTGGGCAGCCTATTCCAATGCCTGACCGCTCTTGCAATGAAGAAGTTTTTCCTCATGTCCAACCTAAACCTCCCCTGGTGCAATTTGAGGCCATTTCTTCTCTTTCTGTCACCTGACTCTGGAGAGAAGAGACCAACCCTCACCTCACTAGAACTGATTTTGTAGAATCAAGAACTGTAGGGGTTGGAAGAGACCTCCTGGAGATCATCCAGTCCAGCACTCCTGGCAAAGCAGGGTCACCTAGAGCAGATCATACGTGAGCACTTCAGATAGGTCTTGAAAGTCTCCAGAGAAGGAGACTCCACAGCCTCTCTGGGCAGCCTGCTGCAGCACCCTCACACCAAAGAAGTTTTTCCTTTTATTGAGGTGGAACTTTCTGGATTCCAGTTTGTCTGCATTGCCCCTTGTCTTGTCACGGGGCACCTTTGGAAACAGACTGGCCCCTTCTTACAAGGGGCACCTGAGGAAACTGAAGTTGTTTAGTCTGGGGAAGAGAAGGCTGAGAAGGTTGCCCTCCCTGGGCAACCTGTTCCCGTGTCCTCATGTTGTACATCTGTGGAGGCTGCAAAGCTGGATGCAGTACTCCAGATGGGATCTGAGGAGAGCGGAGCAGAGGAGAAGAATCATCTCCTTTCCTCCTTATCTTTGCTTTTCTCATGACCTGGTCTGAGCTAAGACAGGGCTTTGTGTTAGCAGTTTCCTGCTTGTCCTCTCTTGCCACCACCAGCATTGAAGTTGTCTTCTGTGAAGCTGCTGAACAGGGGGAAATGCTCTTTGTATTTCCATTTTCCCAGAGAGAAATTCCACTGGGATTTAGAAGACCTCTTTCACCCTGCCACCTGCGCTTGTCACCTTCTAAAAAGTACCTAACCTCCAATTTCTAATTTTCCTTGCCCAACACCACAAGGGTGGTGGGATGGGCCAAGGAATGCTGCCTTGGCAAAAGACTGCTGGCAGGAGTTAGTAGAAGGGGTTGGTTTGTGTTACTGATGCCCAGGCATGAGTAAATAGGTTGTAAATGGTGGGGAGTAAGTTATGGCTGGCAGCTGAATGCTCAGCTGCTGTTAATTCGATTACCACTGCCTGCTTGGAAACCTCAGTGGTGAATTTTAGACCTCCTTCTTCTAGAGCAGAGGCCAAATAGAAAATGTTCCCCAGGGAGAAATTCCTGGTGGGATTTTTTGTGTATGTATGTTTCAAGGGTATGAGACCCTTGCTGCTTGTTTTACTTGTGCCTTGGCCAAGGTGTTGGTGCTATCTGTGAAATGACATCTCAGATCATGTTACACATGAACTAAGCTGCTATGATTGTCTGTCTTGTGTCTTAGAAGAAGTCAGAGGTGATGATCTTTGCCCTAGAAAGAGGTCTTTGTAATATAGATAGCACAGCTTAGGATCCCTTGGAGCTCATCATGCATTTTCTTCTCTGCTCCATCATAAATGTTGTCTTTCCAAGCTTCCTAGACAGTTCCTAGATCCTTCCTGGGTCCTTGACCTGGACAGGCTGGAGAGTTGGTCAGAGGGGAACCTCATGAAGTTTGACAAGGACAAGTGTAGAGTCCTGCACCTGGGAAGAAACACCCCCCTGCACCAGTGCAGGTGGGGGGTGACCTGCTGGATAGCATCTCTGCAGAGAAGGACCTGGGAGTGCTGGTGGACAGCAGGGACACCATGAGCCAGCAATGTGCCCTCATGGCCAAACAGGTGAATGGTCTCCTGGGGTGCATGAAGAAGAGTGTGGCCAGCAGGTCGAGGAGAGGTTCTCCTCCTCAATTCTGCCCTAGTGAGGCCACATCTGGAGTGCTGGTTCCAGTTCTGGGCTCCCCAGTTCAAGAGAAAGAGTGAACTACTGGAGATAGTCCAATAGAGGTTAAGAAGATGCTGAAGGGCCTGGAGCATCTCTGTCAGGAGGACAGGCTGAGAGCCCTGGGGCTGTTCAGGCTGCAGAAGAGCAGCCTGAGAGGGGATCTGCTCAGTGCTCAGTAGGAGCTAAAGGGTGGGAGGCAAGAGGATGGGACCAGTGTTTTCTCAGTGGTGCCCAGCAACAGCACAAGAGGCAGTGGGCACAAAATGGAACCTAGGAGGTTCCATCTGAACACGAGGAGAAAATTCTTTCCTGTGAGAGTGTTGGAGCCTTGGAGTAGGCGGCCCAGAGAGGTTGTGGAGTTTCTTTCTCTGAAGAGCTTCCAAACCCACCTGGCCATTGTGAATCCTGGGCAAGCTGCTGTGAGTGACCCTGCTTTATTGGGCAGGTTGGACTGGATGATCTCCAGAGATCCCTTCAAACTCTGACCATGCTGGGATTCTGGGGTTCCTATCTCGTTCCTGGCTCAGATGAACCCTCCACGGGTTCACCACCGAAGGCCAGCCAGCCTCCTGTTGTGCTGTCACACAGAGGTTTGACCTTGCCCATAGATGATTCTATTGCCAGGTCTGTCTTCCCTCTGTTGCTGGGGTTGTCCTTGGGGGCCGGGGTGGAGCATGGGTGGCCAGGTGGCTCCTCTCTCCTTCGCAGCAATTGGTAAAAGTTCACATAGTTGGCTGCTTGCCCTCCACAGTGACGTCAGTCTTCGTAAGTAACGGTTTTGGGTTTCTGGCTCTACTTGGCATTTACAGGTGACTTGTCCCAAGCTGCCAGAGGAGCTGCAGGCAGCCAGCAGCAAGGATTCTGCTGTCAGAACCCTCTGTTAAAAATAACAGGCTGCTTCCAGCCTGGGAAGTCAGCCTTGCTCAACAAGGAGGTGTCACCAGCTGGGGAAACCTTCCCCTTGGTGCTTGGCTCCAGCACTCCAGCATTTGTAGAGTCCTACAATTGCTTCAGTTGGAAGAGACCCCTAAGATCAAGTCTGACCCTGAGCCCTTAGCTTAGACAACCAGAGAATAATTTGGATTGGAAAAGCCCTCTAAGTTCATCGAGTCCAAACATTGAACCAACTCCATCATGGCCATTAAACTATGTCCCAAAGTGCCGTGTCCATATGTTTCTTGAACGCCTCTGGGGATGGTGACTCCATCATCTCCCTGGGCAGCCTGTTCCAATGCCTGACCGCTCTTGCAGTGAAGAAATTTCCTAACCTAACCCTGCCCCCCCCCCCCCACCCCGCCGCCAGTGCAGCTTGAGGCCATTTCCTCTCATTCTGTCGCTTGTCGATTGGGAGAAAAGACCAGCACCAACCTCACTCCAGCCTCCTTTGAGGGAGTTGTAGAGAGCCAAAAACTCTCCTTTCAGCCTCCCTTTCTCCAGGCTGAACAACCCCAGGTTCCCTCAGCTGCTCCTCACCAGACCTGTTCTCCAGGCCTTGCCCAGCTTTGTTGCCCTTCTCTGGATTGGCTGCAACCCCTCAGTGCTTCAGCTGGACACTGAGTCTCCCCTTCCTTTATTTCCTCCTTTTCTGTTGTCTATTCCCTCATGCACAAACTGACTGCAGGTGCTTCTGCTATGGTTGCAGCTGATGCTTCCTATGCTGTGAGTTGATGGTGCAAGCATTCACTGCAGAACTATCAGGCATCCCTAAATCCCACCTTGGCAGGTGCTCAACTCCTTGTAAAACCTGAGTAGGTTTCTCTGTTCTGCTTTCTGCTTCCTGTTCTTCACCAAATCCCTCTTTACAAACCTTTGCGTTTTCCAGATACTTCCCATTCTCTCTATAATCTGCCCTAGGGAGACCACATCTGGAGTATTGGGGCCAGTTCTGGGCTCCCCATCTTGAGAAAGACAGGGGACTACTGGAGAGAGTCCAGTGAATGGTTGGAAGATGCTGAGGGCCTTGGAACATCTCTGTCAGGAGGAAAGGCTGGAGAAGAGCAGCCTGGGAGGGGATCTGCTCGATGCTCAGCAGGAGCTAAAGGGTGGGGAACAAGAAGGACTGAGTCTCTTTTCAGTAGTGTCTTGTGATAGGACAAGGGGCAGTGGATGCAAACTACAACACAGGAGGTTACCTGAGATAAGAAGAAACTTCTTCGGTGTGAGGGTGCTGGAGCTCTGGAGCAGGCTGCCCAGAGAGGTTGTGGAGTCTCCTTCTCTGCAGATTTTCAACACCCATCTGGATGTGTTCCTATGTGACCTGCCCTAGGGGATCCTGCTTTGCAGGGGTGTTGGAGTGGATGACCTCCAGAGGTCCTTTCCAACCCCAAACATCCTTCTGTGCTTCTATGATTATCCTATTAACAACTCACAACTTTCATTGGTTCCACTCCATTGCTGCTGAACCAAGTCCAAGTAATACTTCTCCTGAGTCCTGCAAAACTTGTGCCATTGCAGCAGCCTTTGGGTTTCTCCTTCAACTGAAGGGAAACCTGTTTGTCACCAGGGATTTTCTGACTGCCCCCAGGAGCTGATGAGGGTTTAAGGAACATTTGCCCTCCCTCATCCCACTGCACCATCCACATGCCTGCGGCTTTCATCAGGCTTCTGTTTTGGATCCTGCCTGGGGTTGTTTTGAGTTGTACGAAGGAAGGGTGCGGTGTGGGTGTACCCTCATGGGTGGTCAACTCCAGGTCCAGATCTATTCTTGGAGCTGATCTCAGGTGTTATTACCCCTTAAGCCTGTCCTTGGGGGCTCTCCAGTGGGAAAGGGCAGGAGCATACTTGGAACCGTAGCGTTGGTTGTGAGCTCCAGCATGGCTTGTGATGGCAAAGCATGTGTTGTTGCTCAGTGCACCAGCAGATCTCCTGGGACATCTTGTTTTCAGATGGGGCAGAGTGTGCCCAGGCAAAATGCCTGTCTGGGGCTGGGACATGCCATAGAACTGTAGTTTTTCCTTGAAGAACCTTCCTGAAATGTGTCTTGAGAGGCCTCTGTGGTGAAACAATGAAGTTGGTGTGTGTCAGCACTGCTTTTGTGGTCTGGGGATAAACAAAGAGCTCTACTAGTAAAAGCAATCATTAACTGCTGAGGTTTGTGGAATCCCAGCATGTTTGGGATTTGAAGTGTCCTCTGGAGATCATTCAGTCCAATCTCCTTGCTAAAGCAGGATCACCCACGGCAGGTTGCACAGGACTGCAATGTCCAAGTGGGATTGGAAGCTCTTCAGAGAAGGACACTCCACAAACTCTCTGGGCAGCCTTCTCTAGAGCTCTAAAGCCTTACACAAAGAAGTTTTTCTTCATGTTCAGGTGGAACCTCCTGTGATTCAGTTTGTGCCCACTGCCCCTTATCCTGTCATTGGGCACCACTGATGCGAGTCTGGCCCCATCCTCTTGCCCCCTGCCCTGAAACTGTTGCTGAGCGTTGAGCAGATTCCCTCTCAGGCTGCTCTTCTCCAGCCGAAGCAGTCCCAGGGCTCTCAGCCTTTTCTCCTCACAGAGATGCTCCAGGTCCCTCAGAAGCTTTGCAACCTCCACTGGACTCTCTGCAGTAGTTCTCTGTCTCTTGAACTGGGGAGCCCAGAACTGGACTCAGCACTCCAGATGTGGTCTCACTATGGAAGAATAGAGAAGGAAGTTGTTGAAAGATGCGACACTGCTGTATGATAAACACCTTGTGGTTATAGGAGAGAACCATATTTTATGGAGATACAAGGGAAGGTCCAACTCAGGAACCACATTGAAAAGACACAAAAGTATGATAAAGACTCAGATTTACTTGTGCAAGTCCAGAGGAGACCACAAAGGTGATCAGTTGGCTGGAGCACTGCAAGGCTGTGCTGAGAGAGTTGGGATTGTTCAGCCTGGAGAAGAGAAGGCTTCCTGGTGGCCACCTGGTGGCTTTTTGGTGCTTGAAGTGGGCTACAGGAAAGATGGACAGGGACTCCTAATCAGGAAGTGTGGTGATAGGTTGAGGGGGGATGATTTTAAATGAAAAGAGGGGTGATTTTGAGCAGATGTTGGGAAGAAATTCTTAAGCTGGCGTGGGGACACACACAGAGAGGACCAGGCTGCCCAGAGAAGCTGTGGATACCCCATCCCTGGAACCATTCCAACTCAGGTTGTTTGGTGCTCTGAGCAATCTGCTCTAGTTGCAGATGTCCCTGATGACTGACAGAGGTTTAACTGGGTGACCTTTGAAGGTTCCTTCCAACCCAAACCATTTTATGAGAAGGTCCAATGTGGTGCAAATCATCTCGAGGAGCTTCTTACACCACAGAATGCCCTGCTCCATCTCTTAGTAGCCTCAACTCAACCTTTTTGAGATGAAAAGGACACACTTAAACCCAAGGACCCAGATAGAACAACTTCAAATACTGCTTTTTGAAAACTAAAGAGATGAAATCTCTTTTGAAGAAGAGACCAACTTCTCACCCAAATGATGTTTTTGCTTGGCTGGATCCTGATGATTGGTGAGCTTAATCTAGGGATGATGACTTTGAAATGATTTCCTCCTTTGCTTGGTTATTAGGAAGGTGCTTGGTGTTTAAATGCCCCTTATCACCACTCAGATCAGAAGGGGCTTTGATAGGATGGAAGAAGTTCATCAGAGATACCACTTTAAAACAAGATTTACTCCACCATCTCCAGCTTAACTGGGGCGTTTTACAGCGCTCCACCATCTCCCAAGCTTCCGCCATCCATCCATCATTTCTCTGCCTGGATTTTTACTACCCCCAGCCCTGTGAGAGGGCACTGGAGCAGTTAAATCTGGAGGCTTTGCTTTCCTAAGGAAAAAAGAAAATGCTGAAGGAGGCAATGGAAAAGGCAACCGCAGCGATCCTTTAATCTTGCATAAATTATTAGGAGAGGCAGGCTGGTGATTTTCTGTGTTGTTAGAGCTCTGTTAATTAATGACTCCAGACTAATCAATGCTGAGAAGAACCAAAGTTTGGTCCTTTGCTGTCTTTGTGATGTTTCCTTTTAGTAATGTGATGGATCCTTTTCACCCCAAAATGGAAGCAGGAGATGAACCCGTGTGTATGAAGCTCTACAGCTCCTCAAGATGATTTACACCATGTTGGACCTTCTCATAGAATGGTTTGGGTTGGAAGAGACTTTAAATGCTGTCTAGTCCAACCCCTTTACAATCAGCAGGGTCATCTGCAAGATGACATCTCTATTTTTACATATCTGAGGTGCCAGCACTTTAATTTCACCCCTCTTCTCCATGGAGCTTTCCTGGATATCTTCAGAGCATACACGAGAACCAAACATAGAGATGTCACTTCTCCAATGGTGGGTCTGACCCACTGCGGTGGCTTTAGAGAGAGGCATTCCTGATGTCCAGGGGAAGCTGAGCCTCCACCATAAATACTCAGAGGATGAGGTGCTCTGAAGAAGCAGAGAAATTATATAAGAGGGAGGAAATTCTTCCCCTCTGCTCTGCTGGGACCTCACCTGCGGTACTGGGGCCAGCTGTGGGGTCTTCAGCGCAGCAGAGACAGGGAGATGTTGGAGAAGGGTCAGAGGAGGGTACAGCAATGATGAGAGGGCTGGAAGACCTCTGCTGTGAGACCAGGTTGAGAGAGTTGGAGTTGTTCAGCCCAGAGAAGAGAGGGCTCCAGGGAAACCACCTTGTGGCCTTTCAGGACTTAAAGGGGGCTGCAGGAAAGCTGGGGAGGGACTTCTAAGCAGGGCCTGTTGTGACAGGACAAGGGGTGATGATCTGAAATTGAAAAGAGGGAGATTAGACTGGAGAGAAGGGATAAATTCAGTATGATAATGGTGGTGAGACCCTTACCCAGGTTGCCCAGAGCAGTGGTAGATGCCTCATCCCTAGAACCGTTCCAAGTCAGGTTGTTCAGTGCTTTGAGCAACCTGCCCTAGTTGCAGATGTCCCTGCTGACTGCAGGAGGTTTGGACTAGATGACCTTTAAGATCCTTTCCAACTCAAACCATTCTTTTGCTTCCTTTCAGAATCAGTGTTTTCCTATTCTGTTGCTTGTAGTTAGAAGTTCTGACCTCCAAGGGCTGGTCCTCACTGAGCCTTGGCACACCACAAACCAGTGGGAATCCCTCCCCTTGCTGCTGCTTGTGGGTGTTGCTGAGATCTACGATCTCCGGTAATGCTACACAGGCAAATTTGGCTTTGACATTTCTTCCCAGAGCTTGGGAATCATCTGCTTTAGGAGGATTTAATTTCTCCTGGGACAGCTTTTCCCTCCACCCAGCAAATTTCAGGGTTGGTGAGGACAGGTGCTGCAGAAGACAGGACAGAACAATCAAGTCATTTAGGCTGGAGAAGACCTTTAAGCCGATCACGTCCAAACAGTGAGCAATATGTGAACGAACACTTGTTGAGCCAGAGGGTTCAGAAAAGCCAGGACATTAAAAGCCCAGCCCCAGCGACTCTCCCACTGTCACCACTTCCCTTCTGGGGCCAGGCAGGGTGTGTGGGACATGGCATCTCCAGGACATGGTGTGGGGAAAGCAGCTTTGTTGAAAACCATGCTCCATTTGATACCTTTGTTTATCTCCTCCCAATCCTTGCCTGGTCCCTCCAGATAAACAGGTGCTGGTGTGTGTGAGTCTCACCAAGAGCCAGTTGTGTCTACGTGGGGAGTTATTTCTGCTTCCCCTCAGGGATGGAGCATCCCCATGGCTAATGGGCTGTGCCTCAGGACCTGGATTTGGCTAAGGGAGGTTGTCCTGGAGGTCTCCATGACTTAAGAGCTTGTGGGATGTTTGTTTTGGAGTGGTTGTAGCTGGGGGAGGAAGCTTTCTACTGAGGATAAAAGCTCTGCTGGAAAGGTCTCCTGTGTGATTCAAAAGGGTGCTCTGAGTGACAGCCCCAAGGCTCTTCTAGGACAGCAGAAAATGACTTGCAGGTTTTGGTCAACAACTGAACCAAAGTGTGCCTAGGAAGCCAAGAAGGCCACGAGCATCTGGCTTGGATCAGCGAGTGTGGCCAGCTGGAGCAGGGCAGGGATTGTCCCCCTGGACTGAGCACAGATGAGGCCACACCTTGAGTAATGGATTTACTTTTAGACCCCTCATTCTAAGGACATTGAGGTGCTGGGGAGTGTCCAGAGAAGGGCAGCAAGGCTGGTGAAGGGTCTGGAGAACTTGTGAGGAGTGGTTGAGGAACCTGGGGCTGTTCAACCTGGAGGAGAGGAGGCTGTGGGGAGACCTTCTTGTGCCCTTGCAGTACCTGAAGGGGGCTTGCAGGAAAGCTAGGGAAGGACTGTTAGTAGGGCTTGTAGCACCAGGACAGGGGACAATGGCTTTAAACTTGAGAAGAGGAGATATAGGTGAAACATCAGGAGAAAGTTGTTTACTGTAAAGGTAGTGAAATACTGAATGGCTTGTCCAGGGAGGTGGTGGAGACCTCATCCCTGGAGACATTCAATATTAAACTTGATGGGACCCTGAGCAACCTGATCTGGTTGGGGTTGTCCTTGCTGACTGCAAGGTGGGGTTGGACAAGATGACCTGTGAGGGTCCCTTCCAACCTCAAACCATTCTGTGGGAGGGCAGTTCCCTGCTGGTGGGTTGTTTAATGTCTCTGAAGACGCTCCTGACTGAAACCTTCTTGAGTTCCCACCTGAAGGCTGTGGTAGCCACAAAAAGCCCAGCAATAAAACCTTAATGAAGAAGAGCAGCATGCAGTGGAGATATTAAAGGTCCTCTGGTGCTAGGCAGTAAATCTGCAGCCTGGGGTTTCCCTTTGCTTTTAAATAGAAATTAAAGTCAACAGCTTGGTTTATGTCTGCTTGTCTCAGGGACTCTAAGCAGAACAGGGCTTGGCCTTGGGTGAGCAGGCTGGTTGATGTTCCCTGTTCTTCATGCTGTTCTTTGCAGCTTTGGCCTCCTCCTTCAGTGATTTTTTTTTTTTAATTCTAGGAACTTGTGCCTTTCAGAAGAGCTGCTCTTTGGTTCCTGGGTGTTTTAAAGGCTGTGGGCTGTAGGAGCTTTCCTTGTTGCTGCAGTTCTGTGTTATGGTTTAATGACCTTGGTGGTTTTAAGTTGATGGTTGGACTTGATGGCAATCATAGGATAGTTTTGTTTGGAAAGGACCTCCAAGATCATCAATGATCATCATTGGTCTCAGAAATCTTTTTCAACCAAAACAATCCTATGCTTCTCTTAAATTTCTTCATGAAAAAAATTAATGAGACCAGGCTGAGAGAGTTGAGGTTGTTCAGCCTGGAGAAGAGAAGGCTCCAGGAAGACTTTCTGGTGGCTTTGCAGGACTTAAAGGGGGCTACAGGAGATCTGGGGAGGGACTTTTGAACAGGACCTCTTGTGGCAGGACAAGGGGTGGTGATTTGAAACTTAAAGTGGGAGATTAGTCTGGAGAGAAGGAAGAATGACTGTATGAGAACATAGAGTTTACCTTCAACCCAAAAGGAGTTTGGTTTTATTATGGCTCCCTTCACGGTGGATTCCTTTTTGGGTTGCGTGTCACCAGCCACATGTGCCCAGCACGTTGCAGAAAGGCTGGTTTCATACTAAGTGGTGTAGAAGACTTTGCCTTTCCCACTCCATCCTCTTAATAAAACCTCAGCAGCTGGACATCACAGCGGCCACTTTGTGTCTGCTGACACTTCCTTTGGCCTTCTCTGAGCGCACATCCTCAGCTAATGCTCTGCCTTTCTCTTTTAAATATTCATGGCAGCAGAGTGGTTGCCTTCCTTAATGGAGCAGCTGGGTGGTTGGAATCCAAAGCAAAAGTGGACTTGTTGTCAAGAGCTTTTAAGAATTTCTCACTAATCCTGTCACTTTGACAGATTGTCCCTCTTTTGAAGTTGAAATGAGTCCTGCTGCAGGAAATGTTACTTAGAAAGGTGGCCTTGATGTGCTGTGTTGGGGACAACCTCAGTAAAGGGGAGGAAAGCGCTGATCCTCACCACCCAAGGAGATGATGAACCACTGAGAGGATCCCTTCTTTGGAAGTCTTGTTTTAACATTCCTTGTTGGTGACAGTGGGATTGAGTGAACCCTCAGCAAGTTTGCCAGTGATACAGAGGCGACTGGTGTGGTTGACACACCTGAGGAATGGGATCCATCCAGAGGCATCTGGACAAGCTGGAGAAGTGGGCCTGTGAACCTCGTGAGGTTCAACAAGACTAGGTGCAAGGTTGTGCACAAGGGTTAGGGCAATCCCTACCATCAATCCAAGCTGGGGATGAAGGGCTTTGGAGCAGCCCTGAGGAGAGGGACTTGAGAGTGTTGATGGATGAAAAACTGGACATGATCCAGCACTGAGTACTACCAGCCCAGAGCCAGTCCTGTCCTGGGCTGATCCTCAGCGCCTTGGGCAGCAAGTGGAAGAAGGGGATTCTGCTCCTCTGCTGCACTCTGCCGAGACCCCACCTCCAGTGCTGGGGCCAGTTCTGGAGTCTTCAGCACAGGAGGGACTTGGACCTGTTTTAATGAGGCCAGAAGAGGCCACAGCAATGATGGGAGGGATTTTGTGCAATCTCATGACTTTGTCCAAGGCCAAGCCAATGCCGAATGACAGTGGCAGAGGATTTTCACTTGCACTTCCCCAGGGAAGGCTTTTGGGAATTGCTGACTGGTGGTGTAAGGACTGAGAAGGAGCCAGGTTTTATTTATAGGATCATAGCATGGTTTGTATTGGAAAAGACCTTCAAGATCCTCAGCTTGGAGAAGAGGATAGGGAGCGGTGAAGTTAGAGGGATGAATATTGCTGAATGCTAAAGAAGTGCTTAGTGTCTTGTTGTCCAAGATGACCTGTCTGAACCCCATTTCATAGAATTATAGAATCAATAAGGTTGGAAGGGAACTTTAAGATCATCAAGTCTAACTGCTGGGGGCCACCTCCTGTGCCTCTGGGCTACAGAATGGCTGTGGTGCCACTACTGATTAGTGTGTGCCTGTGACCAGTCGTGCCTGAGATGTCAACCACCAAACTGAGTTTTCAGCTCTGGGAAGGGATTTCTCCTACATGTGTTGGGCAGGTAACGTGAGGAAGAAATGAGCTCCAGGCTGGAGTGCTCAGATCAGCTCCAGTAGGACATGGCAGCTGTTTGCCATCACATGAGATATTTCTGGGGTGAGGAAATGAGGCTCTGTGGCTGTCTTCTTCTAGTGGTGTTCCTCTTAGTGACTGAATGACCCAATCTCTTTTATTCTTTAAAGTTACCGACTTCCCTGAAAGGAGGTTGGAGCCAGGTGGGGATTGGTCTCTTCTCCCAGAGAACAAGAGATAGGGCAGGAGGATATGTTAAAACTAGAGCAGGGCAGATTTAGGTTGGGGGTTATAAAGAAGTTGTTGTGTCTCATGCCTGGAAGTGTGTAAGACCAGACTGGATGAGGTTTGAGCAACTTGCTCTGGCAGGAGGTGTCCCTGCCCATGATAGGGGGTTTGGAAATAGACAGTCTCTAAGATCCCTTCCAACCAAACTGTTTTATAATGGTCTTTAAGATCTCTTCCAACTGGAGGCAACCTATGATTCCATGAATTTCTGAAATGCCCTCAAGTTGCCCCAGGGGTGGTTTTGGTTAAACATTTGGAATAATTTCTTCATGGAAAGGGTCATTGAGTCCTGGCCCAGGATGCTCAGGGCAGTGGTGGAATCCCTGGAGTGGTTTCAAAGCCATGAAAGTGTGATGCTGAGGGACATGGTTTATGGTGGATCTCGCAGTGCTGAGTTGATGGTTGGACTTGATGATCTCAAAGAACTTTTCCAATCAAAATCATTCCATGATAATTTTTTGGGGTTTTTTTGGTAGTGGGGTCACCATCCCTGGAGATGTTCAAGAAGTGTGCAGACATGGCACTTTGGGCCATATTTTCATGGCCATGGTGATGTTGGGTTGATGGTTGGACTTGGTGATCTTAAAAGGCTTTTCAAACCAAATCAATTCTGTGATTGTCCTTCTCAGAAGGGATGGAGGTGAGTTGCTTTAAGAGCTCATGAGCCTAGAATGGAGGATACTGAAGGAAGAACCATCTCTCCTTGTTGGACAGGACTTTCTCATGGAAGAGCACACTTTGTTTCTGACAGTGTGACTTTGGATGAGTTAATTAATCTTGATTAAAAATAATAAAAGTCCCTCTTTGTGGAGACCTGAATCACCTTTCCAGTGGACTTGAGGCTCAATCCAGTATCCACAGCTGGCCTTGGGTGATTTCCGAGTGAAACAGCAGGCTGAAGGAGTGTCCCAAATTATTCAGGGAATGTTTTTGTTTCTTCCAGCTCCTGCCAACCAATCCCACTGCCACTGCATTCAGGTCATTGGTGGGATGAAAGCTGGGGAGCCTGACTCCCTTGCTATTAGAACAGCTCTCAGATTTAGGAGATCTTGCCTGACACATGGCCCGGAGAACATAATTTGAGGTGGCAGCTGAGTGAAAAGTGCTGGATGTGATTTTTATTTCAGGGCTTGCAGATGCGTGGAGTTGATTTAATAAAATGAATAAAACAAACTAAAAGGAAACAAAAAAACCCACAACACAACACCACTAAAACCCAACAAAAAACCCAAACAGCTACAGCAACTGCAAAACTTTGATGTCCTCAAGGGTTAGGGGTGTCCTGGTCACTAAAGCAGTGACAGAAGCTCTCTGAACTCCTCTCCATTCTCAAAGGGAAGAGAAAGGGAATAAGACTGATGAGGTGGGAAAGAAACCAAGCCAGGTAGGATGGACTGGAGAACAATCCACTGGAATAGGTTGCCTAGGGAGCAGTTTACAAGCCAATTCCAAGCTAATTTTCAGGGACAGCAGAGAACATTTCAGTTACCTCAATAATTGGAGTGGGAGGACACAGTTGTGTGGGGAAAGGGGCTTGGTAGAGCAAGCTGGAAGTCAGGAAACTGACTGGGAGGAGTTCATGTCCATCTTTTCACTCACCAGCACCCCCAGGTCCTTCTCCACAGGACTGCTTTCCATCCTCTGGCCTGGATTGATAATGAGGATTGTCCTGACTCAGGTGAAGGACCTCAGGCTTGGCCTTGCTGAACCTTGTGAGGTTCACGTGACTCCACTCCTCCAGCTGACCAGGTCATACTGGATGACAACCCAGTCCTCAGGTATATGGACTGCACCATCCAGCTTGGTGTCATCTGCAAGCTGGCTGTGGTGAAGTCCAAAGCCTTAAGGTCATAGAATCATAGAATTGTTTCAGTTGGAAAAGCCCTCTAAGATCATGTGCTCCAACCATCGACTGAAGGCCACCATGACCATTAGACTGTGTCCTGAAGTGTGATCTCCACACATTTCTGGAACACCTCCAGGGATGGTGACTCCACCACCTCCCTGGGCAGCCTGTTCCAATGGCTGACCACTCTTGAGGTAATGAAATTTTTCCTGATGTCAAATCTAAACCTCCCCTGGTGCAACTTGAGGCCACTTCCTCTTGTCCTATCATTTATTACTTGGGAGAAGAGTCCAACGCCAATCTTAGTCCAACCTTCTCTCAGGTCAGAGAGCTAGAAGGTCTCCCTTTAGCTTCTTTTCCCCCAGACTACACAACCCCAGTTTCCTCAGCTGCTCCTCACAAGACTCGTTCTCTAGATCGTTCACCAGATGATGAGATGATAACTGCCTACATGAGATGTAGGTGGAGACTAGTTCTGAAATCACCATGGGGACTGGGGCTGTGAGCACTTCTTGACCTCCTTCAGTCAAGATGAGGTGGCTTAGCAGTGACATGACCCTTAAACCGCTGTGCTTATTGCAGCTTATGCTGGCTGATGCTGGTTAGAGGGCAGCCCATATGAAGAGGAAGGGCATTTCTGGTGCTGCTGGGTAGCCAGGAGCAGACTGACAGCTTCTTGATTGGAAAAGTGAGGTCTGAAGAAGATAGTGGTGAGGTGAGGCTGTTCCTGTCCCTCTGACAAAAGTGCTTGGAGTGGCTTTGCTCGGTGTGTAGCCTGGAATGCACACAAAGCTGTGGATGTGTCTGCAGGCTCAGCTCTGTCTGTTAAAGAGCTTAATGTTCCCCTGCTGGTTTTTGGACTTGGCTGATCTCAGGCAGCAGCAGCAGGTGGACAGCAGTGGTGGAGATGATGTCTTAAAGATTTGGTGGAAATCTGCTGTGCATGGATAAGTTAGCCTGATTAGTGTCCTGCAAAAGCAAAGAGCTGGTGCCCTTCTCAGACTGCCCAGAGACGTGGTGGAGTCTGCATCTCTGGAATCACTCATAGTCTGCCTGGATGCCATCCTGTGCAACCTGCTCTGGCAGGGAGGTTGGACTAGATGATCTTCTTAGTTGAACTTTATGGGGTTCATACAAACCCACTTCTCAAGCCTGTCCTGGTCCCCTCTGCATGGATGCTACCCCTCAGGCATTTCAGCTGCACCACTCAGCTTTGTGTCATCTTCTGCAGCCTTGCTGAGACTTCACTCCTGCTGAGGTTCCTCGGAGCAAGCCTCCTTCCTGAGAGTCCTCTGGGGCTTTTCTTGGCTGTGCCATGTGGCCCTGTGGCTGAGTTGTGTTCAGCTCTGGGAAGCTTGCTGCCTGCATCCAGCACGTTCCTCAGGAATGTGGTAACCCCATTCCTTGGGAATACAATTTGAGCTATGACATAATCCCTGGAGCAAGTGAGGAGCCATTAGCGGCTTCTTCCTTACGGCAGTTGGTGGAGCGGAGCTGCGCGTCTTGGGATTCTGCTCATTCCTGGGTATTTTCTCATGCTCCAAACACTGACAGGTGGCAACCTTCATGGGGGCATGGGTGGGGGTGAGTGATGTTTTCAATCATTCAGCACCTCGGCCTGGCTTCCCCTGTTTGTCTGAATTATGGCTTTGACCTCTAGAATTCGTGAGGAACATGCCCTGAACCGCAGCTCAAACTCGAGACCAAAGTGCAATGTGGGAACCTCATCCCGGAGCATGGCATCAGCTGTCCTAAAGGGCTTGTCTTGGGAAGGAGGGAACGGGGGAAAATGTGAAAGCTGTATGGAGGTGAAGGTGGATGAAAAGCTAGACATGAGCCAGCAGCAGAGCCCAGAGCCCTCCCTGTCCTGGGCTGATCCCCAGCAGCGTGGGCAGCAGGGGGAGGGAGTGGATTCTGCCCTTCTGCTGCACTCTGCTGAGACCTCACCTGCAGTGCTGGGGCCAGCTCTGGAGTTTTCAGCACACCAGAGACAGGGACCTGGTAATGGAGCATCACTTAGAGCTAGTGTAGACCACAGGAGGTGGAGAGCAGCACGGGCACCTATGCTGATAGCCCTTCCCTCACTATCTCTTGGAGCTGCTTACATGGGTGAAAGGAGGGGGAGTGGATTAAAAAAGAGGTAATTAGTGCAGATAGAGCTCTGTGTTAATTAGCTGTCCTGGTAATTATTGCATTGTTAGGAGGAATAAACTCATTACAAGCTCTTTGTTTGGGGTTTGTTTGGCACTTGCTGTGATGGGATCCTGGACAATGAGTCCATAATTCCTCTGCTGTTTTCCTTCACCAGAAAGCCCTGAGTGGTCCTGTGGAAGTGATTCCACCATGAAATAGGTCTAGAAGCCTTGCTGCCAGGGGCAGTGTGATTGGTGTGGGCCCAGGTTTAAAAGTGTGCCAGAGTGGCTGAAAAGTGCCCAGCAGAAAAGGACCTGGCTGAAGATGAGGCAGCATATGCCCAGGTGGTCAAGAAGGCGTCCAGCATCCTGGCTTGGATCAGCATGAGTGTGGCCAGCAGGACTAGGGCAGGATTGTCTCCCTCAACTAGGCACAGGTGAGGCCACACCTCAAGTCCTGGGTTAAATTTTGGACCCCTTGCTCCAAGGACATTGAGGTGCTGAAGCAGGTCCAGAGAAGGGCAGCAAAGCTGGTGACAGGAAACTTTCTGTCTCTCTATGACTCCCTGAAAGGACGTTGTAGCAGGTGGGGATTGGTCTCTTCTCTCAAGGAACAATTGACAGAACAAGAGGGAACAGCCTCACGGTGCCACAGGTGAGGTTTAGGTTGGACAAGAGGAACAATTTCATCATGGAAGGGGTTGTGAAGGCCTGAACAAGGCTGACCAGGGCAGCGGAGGAGTCCCCATCCCTGGAGGACACTTTCCACTAGACCAGGTTGCTGAAAGCCCCATCCAACCTGGACTTGAACACTTCCAGGGATGGGGCACCTTCAACTTCTTTAAGAAACTTGTTCCTGTGTCTTACCACCCTTGCAAAGAAGAACCATGATCTCAAAAGCATCTCCCTGCAGCCAGTGGCCATCAGGTGTTGGACTCCTGGGGAATGACATAATGGTGCTGTCCATGCTCTGTGCCTGGAACCAGAGCTTCCACTGGTGTATAATGTCCTCGAAGTGCAGGCAGTGTCATGCCATTGCTCCTGGTCTCACCTCAGTTTAGGTCTTGCTCTAGAAGAGCACATGAATGGATGATGTTTTCTGTAGCTTGTATGCCCTGAGCAGCAGAGAGCAATTCAAGAGCATCACACATGGATATTTTCCAGGTGATGCCTTTGGCTCTTCCTCTTTTGAGGTGACACTTGTGGTTCTTGCTCTTCCAAGGTGACAGTCGTGGTTCTTATTCTTGGGGGTTGGACTAGATGACCTTTGAGGGTCCCTTCCAACCTGATGCATTCTGTGAATCTGTGTGTCACTCATGGTCCTTACTCTTCTGAGGTGACCTTCATCCATCTTCAGCAGCATCCTGGGAGAGCTGTTGGCAGTGCCAGAGCTCTTGCACGAGTCTGCTTGTCTGTGCTCACCCAGGATGTCCCTGCCCATGGCAGGGGAATTTGAGCTAGATGATCTTCAATGTCCCTTCCAACCCGAACCATTCTAGGATTCTGTGTTGGAAAATGAATGAGGAATGTCCTGACCTGGGCTGTGCCTTAGGTTTGACTGCTGCAAGGTGGTTTCTGTCAGCTGGGGAAACATTTCAGCTGAAATCCTTAGAGAAGCACCTGTTGCAGCACCATCCCCTTTTCCTTCTTCCATCTCCTGTGTCCATATTTACCAGCAACTGCTCCCAGCAAGTGATGAAAATTCCCAATTAGCTGCCTGTGAGAATGCCAGGCAACACCAGCTGTGAGCGAGCCCCAGCTCACCAAGTAACCCTATCCCCTTCCCAACTTGCTTCCCAACATCCCAGGAGGATCTACCCAACCCAGGTGGGCGTATCTCTTCTGGGGAAGAATGGAGTGGTGACACACAAGCAACAAGGGAGATGTGGAACAAGAGAAACCTCAAGTGAAAGTTTGCTCTGCTGCACAAGAGCTATCTTTACCCATCTTGGCTGGGGATGACACCAACATTTGTAAAGTCCCTACAGAAACACCCTGCTTGGCATCCCACTTATGTCAGGCATCTCAGCCCTGGCTTGGCCTCCTCACCACAGCTTCAGGAGGCTTCTTGCTCCCTTCACAGGTGCCTTTCCAATTTTATGATTCGCTTCCAATGCATCCAATTGATGGAATTTGGAATCATGAACCGTGGGCAGATGTGGTTCCACTGAAAGTCCAGAAGCATCCAGGGCCTCCATGAGAAGCTGTTTGCTTTGAGGTGGGAGAGCTGCAGATCAGGGCTTTTGAGGCCAAGGGGTTGTGGTGGGGGATGGAAAAGGGATTCGATGCTTCACGCCTCCCTGGGTAATTTTTGCTGTGATGATCTCACCCAGATCCTCTTGTTGGTTTGTCACTTGGCTCATCTGATTCCTTGGCTCTTGACACCTCCCCACCCTTGTCTGTCAGTCTCCATGGGCTGTGAAGGTTAATTAGTTGCAAGAGCTGATGGAGGACGTGGTGTTACTGCTGCAACCATGCTCCCTTCTCCTTTTCCCTGAATAAAATCTCTGCCTGTTCGTGGCACTTCCTGCACCTCTTCCTCAAGGAACATCTAATAGGGTCATGCCACCAGGGCTGGTCTGGGTGTAGATATGTCCCTATGGTGCTCAGAGTTTCTCTTGCCTTGCTGAACTTCCATGTGAGTGCTGCATGCCTGGAGACAGAGAAGTTTCTCCTTGAGTTTACTCTGTGGTGGATGTCTCAAGGAGGAGCCTAAGGGTTTCTGCTCCCTTTACAGGTGTCTGCTTCTGCTTTCTCTCAAGTGATCCATCAAGGTCAGCTCCTATGTCATTCTTCTGGGTAGGAGTGGGCCGTTTCTATAGGATCATGAAATTGTTTAGGTAGGAAAAGAACTTTGATGTCAAGTCCAATGGGACTAATCCATGTCCTGTAGCGCCACATCTACATGGCTTTGAATCCTTTCCAGGGCTGGGAAATTCATTGCTGCCCTTGACAGCCTGGACCAGGGCTTAAAAACCCTTTTCATGAAGAAATTGTTCCTTCCTTAGGGCAACCTGAGGTCATTTCCTCTCATCCTATCACTTGCTTCTTGGGAGAAGAGACCAGCTCCTGCCTGTTTTCAGTCTCCTTTCAGGGAGTTGTAGAGAGCCAGAAGGTCTCCCACCTTTTCTCCAGGCTGAACAATCCCAGGTCCTTCAGCTGCCCCTCACAAACTTGTTCTCTAGACCCTTCACCAGCTTTGTTGCCCTTCTTTGAACTTGCTCCATCACCTTCATCCTGCTGTAGCTTCTCTTCACCATCATTTTACAAGGCTCTCGGCACTTCAGGATGCCTTTGGACTGAGAGTTAGGGGCAGAGTTGGGCAGCATGTGCAGGTGTCTCAACTCTTGCTCCCATCTTACTGTGTCAATACAGAATCATCTAATGGAAGGGACCTTAATGGTTATCTGGTTCCACCCCCCTTGCAGTGAGCATCTTCAACTAGAGCAGGTTGGTCAGAACTGCATCCAACCTGACCTAGAATGTTTCCAGGAGAAAGCATCCGCAGCTTCTCTGCACGACCTGGTCTACTGTCTCCCCATCCTCACGATGAAGAATTTTCTTCTGATATTTCATCTAAATCTCTTTCTCTCTCAGCTGGAAATCCATAATGTAGCATGAGATCAACCTCCCCATCAGAAAAGATACTGTGGAAAGACTCTTTTTGCCTTTCTTCAGCCTCAGTGTGTCCTTCAATGCCTATTTAGAATTGCTTTACTGCAGGAGTGGTCAGGCATTGGAACAGGCTGCTCGGGGAGGTGGTGGAGTCACTGTCCCTGGAGGTGTTCAAGAAACATATGGACATGGCACTTTGGGACATGGTTTAATGACCATGGTGGTGTTAGGTTGATGGTTAGATTTGATGATCTTGGAGGCCTTTTCCAACCAAAATAATGCAATGATTCTGTGGCCTAGTGGTCATGGAGGTACTGGGTAGAAAGTTTGACCTGTTGATCTTAGAGGTGTTGTCTAACCTGAATGATTCTGTGATTCTGTGTTACGATTCTATGATTTGAAGGACATACTGGTCCAATTTGGGTACCTCCTGCTTAAAGCTAGTGCCTCTTGTTCCCTGTGGTGACAAGAGCTGTCCTGGTGCCCTCTCCCAAACACAGGTTATTGACCCCCAAGATCAAGCTTTTCCCATTCCTTCTGTACCTGCTATGCTCCCAGTTTTTGAGACTGATCCGGAAGTGGAACAAATGGGAAGCTCGAGCTCCTCAGCTCCTGCAGCTGTCCGTGCGCTAAGCCCAGCAGCTCATGATGAGCTGCAGCTTGCAGGAGGCCAAACAAGTGGTGTGGGGCTTGGTGGAGGGGGAGGGGGGATGTTGGTTATTTCCCTCCCTTTTCCTCTTGGGAATGCAACAGGGCTAAAGAAATCCAAGTGTCTGATTAACCACACTTAATTAAAAGCTTGATACTCTGGAGTGAGCTTGAGGGACTTGTGGCCAAAGGGAGCCTGGAGGGAGCCTGGCGGTCAAGCTTCAGTTTTATGCCCTCAAAGATTCAGGATGCTCAACCTTTTGGAGAGCTCTGTCCCAAATATTCCCAATGTGATGCTTCTCTTGGAATGAAGATATCAGGAGAGGCTGGGAGAGGTGATAAAGCTGAGAGGAAATTCCTTTATGGAAGGTAACATTCTCATGGTGAAAAGTGTGTGTGTTTGTTTTTTTTTTTTAACCTTAAATTGGGCTGAAAATAAGGAGATGGAGCAGAAATGTAGCTCCTGGCTTTGTCCAAAGTCAAGTTGGCAAGAGAATAAGCTTAGAGAAAGGGAAAAATAAAAAGGAATCTGGATGGGAGTAGTGATCTTCCTGATCACTGTGGTGAGGCCACATCTGGAATCCTGGGTTCAGTTTCAGGCCCCTCAATTGACAAATGACATTGAGGGGCTGGAGTGTGTCCAGAGAAGGGCAGTGAAGCTGGTGAAGGGTCTGGAGAACTTGTAAGGAGCAGCTGAGAGAGCTGGTGTTGTCCAGCCTGGAGAACAGGAGACTTAAGACCTTCTGGCTCTCCAATTCCCTGAAAAGAGATTGGAGTGAAGTGGGAGTTGGTCTTTTCTCCAGTGATAGAACAAGAAGAAACAGCTTCAAGTTGTGCCTCGGGGAGGTGTAGGTTGCACTTGAGATATAACTTCTTGCCTGCAAGAGTGGTCAGGCATTGAACAGGCTGCACAGGGAGGTGGTGGAGTCGCTGTCTCTGGAGGTGTTCAAAAAGCATGTGGACATGGCCCTTTGGGACATACTTTAATGGCCATGGTGTGTTGGTTCAGTGATTGGACTTGATGATCTGGGTTGGTTGGTCCAGCCCAAATCATTCTCTGGTTCTTTAAGCTGTCTCTGGCAGTGGCCAAGCAGCTTGTTTCTGCTCTCCATGGGAAGCACAGCCGTGCCCTGGGTTGTGACTTGGGATGAAGCAGGATTTATCCTCTGCAAGCACAGCAAATTTTCATCTCTTCAGATGGCATCTAAAGGGAAGCAACATCTCTCTCCTGCTCTGTGGCTCGCTGTCACATTGGGATATTGGGGTGCCATTGCTGGTACTCTTCATCCCAAGGCTGGGATCCTTCAGCTTGGCAACTCTTTCAGGCAGGAGCAGCCTCTCTGCTTTTTCTCTCTCTGCCTCATTGCCTCCCCAGCTGTTTGCAGTTGCTGGCTCCAAACCTACCTTTATTCCTTTTGGCTTTCCCCTCTTTTTCCCCCCTCCTCTTCCCAGTTTTCCATTTAATTGTGGCTGTGTTGTTTAACTCAGCATCTTTTCAGCAGCCAGGAAAAAGCTTTGCCAAGGGGAAGATGTCAATGAATTAACCCCCTCTTGAGGTTTGCTAGCTGGGAGATGCCCCTAAAGGCAGAGGAGCTGCCGGGGTGGGGGGAGTGAGTGTTTGTCCAAGAGGACAATGAGGATATAGCCCAAACCCGTATTTTTTGGGATGATTTTGGGGAATATCAGGGCTCAGCCCACCCCTAACAACTTCTCCAATGACTTTGGGGTAGGAACTTTACTCCATGTGTGTTAAAGAAGAAGGGATCCTTTCAGTGGGGATTAACAAGAAGGGATCCTTCCAGTGGGTTCCTTCATTTGGCATCAAGCTGAGGTTTAATCACAGATCTGCTGATTGGAAAGAAATTTTTCTTTTCTGAGTTTTCTCACACCTTCCCCCCTGACCCCTACCTTTCCCCCTCCCCCCACTTTATGTCCGCTTCTTGCCTTTTGCCCCCCACCTTTTCNATTTCCCCCTTATTTCCTATCTTTTCACCCTTTTTTCCATCTTTTTCCTATTTTCCTATATTTTCCCTGTTTTTCCCTCCATTTCCCCTCTTTTTTTCCCCACATATTTTCCTTTTCCCCTATTTCTCCTTCTTTCCCCACTTTCCCATCCTTTCTTCCCCTGTTTTTTCCACATCTTTTCCTTCTTTCCCCCCCATCTCTCCCCACCTATTTTTCTCTTTCCCCTCTTTTTTTCCCATCTAGAGCAGAGCAGAAGCCCGGCACAGATGGGATGCATCTCCAGGCCCCTCTAGGTGGCACGATGCTCCTGCCTTCACATCCTCCTGCCTTTCTTTTTGCAGGGAATTGCTTTTTATTTCCCTTTCCCCAGGAAAACCACGGCAGGGAAATGAACTGAGAGTTACAAGGAGCAGCAAAATAACCATGTGTTCAGCAAGAATAAGCAACCTGGGCAGAGCTGGGTGGGCTTTTTCCCTCGTCAGGCATGTTATCTGCTTTTAATTTTGGCAGGGATTTAAGACACAAGGGCTTGCGAATGCTCCTGTGCTGATGGTTTTCATGACTTTTGGGGGTTTAAAAATCACTCAGAATTTAAAAGGTGGCCCAAAAAACCAGATGGATTTTGAGGTATGGGTGTTTGAAAGCATCAGAAGTACAAAGGAGCAAGTTTTAAAGCTAAATGAATGATGTAGGGCTGATCTTCTGGCTCTACAACTATCTGAAAGGAGGTTGGAGCCAGGTGGGGGTTGGTTTCTTCTTCCTAGGATCAGGTGATAGAATGGGAGGAAAGGGCCTCAAGTTGTACCATAGAAGTTTTAGCTTGGAGATAACTAACAATTTCTGTCCTGAATTCCTCCCTGGGAACAAGCTGCCCAGGGAGGTGGTGGAGTCCCCATCCCTGGAGGTGTTCAGGAAATGTGTAGACATGGCATTTGTGGCGTGGTTTAGTGGCCATAGTGGTCTTAGGTTGGCCATCACTCGATGGTCTTAGAGGTCTTTTCCAACTGCAACAATTGTGTGATTCTAGGTCCCAGCTGAACTTCCTGAGTTAAAAGCCTGGCTCCCTCTCCCTGCTCATGGTGATGTCCTGCTCTGTATCCTAAAGTGGTTGTTAAGTAGTTTGTGAAATAGGCCTGGGAGAGTTGGGTGGTGGGAGAGATGCTTTTGCTGCTACAGTTGAGAAAACAGCCTCAAGTTGCACCAGGGGAGGTTTAGGTTGGACACGGGGAACAATTTCTTCATGGAAAGAGTTGTAAAGATCTGGCCCAGGCTGCCCAGGTCAGTGGTGGAGTCCCCATCTCTGGAGGGATTTCAAAACTGTGTAGAAGTGGTGCTGAGGGCCATGGTTTGATGGTGCCCTGTCAGGTCTGGGTTAACTGTTGGACTTGATGATCTTGAAGGTCTCTTCCTACTGAAACAATTCTATGATAAAATTGTGAGCTTGGGAGGGGGCCCTTGAAATTATTCTGCTTTATCTAAGAGATACAGCACACAGCAGATGTGATTCCTCAGCCAGCCCATTGAGGATTTTCCACCTTTCTTTTCAGGCCAAACCTAAATCAACCTTTTTTACTCTGATAACCGAGCAGTGCAGCAGGCACAGGTTGTCATCTCCTCTCTGGGCAAATCTCCGTGACTGTCACGATGCAGCCAAGGCAACTCAGGGTCAGTGTGAAGGGGCAGAAACTGAATTTAGGCAAGGGGATGGTTTACTTTTATTAACTCTTTCCTGGGCAGTGTTGCTGAGCTGCTTGACACCAGGCTCACGATGTTAAGACAATGAGAAAATGGCTCTTGGGGTGGTGAAGACCTTTCTGGGTCACTCCCCTTTTCCAGCCCTCCTCTAATGACCTCTTCCCTCCCTGTGTCAGATGCCTGTCTCAGAGCTTGCATCACTTTTGTGCTGCCTCTGTGGTGTTTCCACGCTGATTTCTGTTAATTAATAACCGATTGCCTCTTAATTGATTCTTGATACCACTAAGGTGACTGGGCAGTGGTTATTTGGTCAATGGTAAGGGATGGAAGGGACCTCTGGAGGTTGAGTCCAAGACCCCTGCTAAAGCAGGGTCACCCAGAGCAGATTGCCCAGGATCACTATATCCAGGTGTGTTTGGAAGGGACCTTTTGAGATCGAGAAGGGGTCAAGTCCATCCCCATTGCTAAAGCAAACCAAACAGACCATTTTGAGTATAGACAGGACTGGAGGGTCTGGAGGTGATGCCACTTCTGCTCGTTTGTGTGGTAGAGCAATTAATGCAGTGATTAATTAATTGTATGCTAGGAGAGGATAGAGTGACAAGTTTAAGTGATGCTCCTGAATGCAGTGTTAGAATGGTAAGTGTGATCCTGGGCTACCTGCTCTAGGTGACCTTGCTTTAACAGAGGGGTTAGACTTGATCTCCAGAGGTCCCTGCCAACCCCTATATGGGTATTGTGATCCTGGGCAACCTGTTCTATGTCACCCTGCTTTAGCAAGGGGGTTGGACTTGATGATCTCAAAAGGAGCCTTTCAACCCCACCTGGACATGGTGATAGTGGGCAAACTACTGTGGGTGACCCTACTTTAGCAGAGGTGTTGGAGTTGATGATCTGCAGAGGTCTCTTCCAATGTCTGCCTTTCTATGATTATATGAAACCCAAGAGCAAACCAACCAAGGGAAAGTCACCACCAGTTAATGAAACACATCTTCACCACCTGGTCCCTGGATCACCTCAGAATAAGATGACAAACCCCTGCCTGTGTGCCAGGGCTGTTGAGTGCCACCAACAAAGTTAAGGAGCTGCCAAATGTTCTATTACTGCCTGAAACAGCTCAACCCATCCAGGAGAATTTATTCCCACAGGGAAATTTGGTGGTGTACAAGATAGGGTAGATAAAGCTAGGTGCTTGGAGACCTTTCTTTTGAGGTTTGTAATTCCCCAGTGGATAACAAAGCTGCAGGAAGAACCCCCTGGTCTTTGTTAGCCTGCGAAGGGTGGCTGCGGGAGTAATGAGATGCATGTGAGGGACAATAAAAAGAGGGAAGGATTTGCAAGCCTCTGCTTTTCAAGGGCAGAAATGGTTTAAAAATAACTCAAAAATGATTAAAAAACCCCTCAACATGGCAGAAAACCCACCAAATGATTAAAAAAAAGGACAAATGATTACCCCCCCCAAAATTATTAAAAAACCCACCCCAAAATCATTTTAAAATAGCCCCAAAATGATTAATGATGACAAAAAAGCCAAATGAAAACAAACACCCAAATGATTAACATCCCCCCAAAGGACTAACAAAAAAAACCAAAACAACAAAAAACCAAACACCCCAAATAATTTAAAATTAACCCCAAAATAGTTTTAAAAAATACCCAAAATGACTAAAACCAACCCCGAGTTATTTAAAAAATCCCAAACACCACAAAGGATTAAAAATACCCCAAAATGATTAACCACTCCCAAATGACTGAACCCCTTCCAAATTATTAAAAAGAAAAAAAACTCCAAAACAACCAAATGATTTAACCCCTCCAAAACAATAAAAAAGTTCCCAAATTATTAAACTCCCCCAATGATTAACCCTCCCCGAGTTATGAACCCCTCAGTGATTAACCCCCCAAAGTATTAACCTCTCCATCGTTAACCCCTCCAAATTATTGGAAGAAACCCCAAATGATTAAAAAAACCCTGAAACAAACCCCACAAATGATTAACAAAACTCCAAAATGATAAACACCCCCCCCATAATTTTATGCCCCCAAACACATTTTAGAGGTTCAATTGTAGTAAGCATGAGAATTCTGTTCTCACCTAAAATTCCTTCAACTACACCCTGCCAAACCCTCCAAACGTTTGCTTTGCCAGGAGTGATCCTGTTTATTTCCCCCTTCTCTTTCTCTGTTTTACTTGCCCGTGAGGATTTTTTTCTGGAGAGGCACAACTCCCCCCAGCTCGAGCTTGACACTGCTGCAGCTGCCTCCTCCCCATCGCATCCTTCTCCACTTTTTTTTCCTGCTGGTTCAGTTTTTCTGTCTCTGGTAACGGCTGGAGCAGATGGTGGGATACAGCGTTGCTGACCAGGAAATTCCCTCTAAACTGAGAGCCTTTATCCAGCACAAAGCACCAAAACTTACTGTTCTTGGCACTGCTTTTGCTTGTCCAAGGAAGGCACAGAGTTAAAATCAGGGAATAATGGAACAGTTCTGGTTGAAAAAGAGCCTTAAGATCATCAAGACAAATTATTAAGCCAGCACTGCCAGGTCACCACTAAACCATGGCCTCAGCACTGCATCTGCTTTGAACCCCCCCCCCCCCCCCCAGGGTTGGGGACTACACCTGTTCCTCGGGCAGCCTGGGCCAGGGCTGTACAACCCATCTGGGGAAGAAATTGTTCCTCATGTCCAACCTAAACCTCCCCTAGGGCAACTTGAGGCTGTTTCATCTCATCCCAGTGCTTGTTCCTGGCTCCAACCTCCTCAGGGAGTTTGATACAACCAGAAGGTCTCTCTTCAGTCTCCTCCAGGCTGAACAAGCACAGGTCCCTCAGCTGCTCCTCACCAGACCTGTTCTCCAGACCCTGCACCAGCTTCATTGCTTTTCTCTGGACATGCTCTAGCACCTTGAATGCCTCAGCTTGACAACCATTCCCATAAAGGAATTTTTCCTAATCTGCTTCTTAAACCTCCTCTGGTATTACAGAAAGAAGAGAGAGAAGCTCTCCAGACTCTTCCTTGTGGCTGTGTTTAGTAGCATGAGAGCTTCTGGGGGAAAAGGCTGTATCGATGATGTCTATACAGGGCAAAACTAGGAGGTCCTGTGGCTTCAGGTGCTGGATATTTGGTGTAGGAGAGCAGGATATCCAGGAGATTCCCAGAGGAGCAGGGAAGACCCTTTGGGATGTGTTGTTTTCTTGTGGAGAACTTCGTCAAGCGTTGGAGCATGCTGCCCATGGAGGTGGCTGAGTCACCATCCCTGGAGGGGTTCAGAAGCTGTGTAGGTGTGGTGCTTGGGGCTGTGGCTTAGTGGTGCAGCAGGGTTAGCTGTTGGACTTGGTGATCTTGAAGGTCTTTTCCAACCTAAATGATTCTGAGTCTGCTTTGGTGATTTCTCCCAAGATTTTAGCACCCAAAAGGGAGGTGGGGGGTGACGGATGAGAGTATTGCACTTGAGTAACCTCTTCTTGTCTTCTGCTGAGACCCTGACTGAGGCCATCCAAAGAGGTGGAGCCATTTCAGGTCAGGTTTTTGGGGCTCTAGTTGAAGGTGTCCATACTCACTGTGGTGAGGTTGGACTAGGTGACATTTAAAGGTCCCTTCCAACCCAACCGACTCTGTGGTTTTATGGGTCTGAAGTCCAGGAGAAGGGGACACTGAGGTAGCCACTTAGAGTTTGGTGCTTGCCTAGAAGTGCTGCCTGCAGGACACTTCCCTGAGTAGCACCCTGGTGCTGTTGTAGACCACAGGAGGTAGAAAGCAGCAGCACCTCTGTGTGTCAGATTGTCTGAAGCTCTGAGCAGCCTGAAATGGTTTCAAACTATGCCAGGGGAGGTTCAGGCTAGATATTAGGGAATATTTCTTCAGTGAGAGGGTTTCTCAGACATTGGAATGATCCACCTAGGGAGGTGGTGGAGTCACCATCCCTGGAGGTGTTCAGTCAGCTTGTGGACCTAGTGCTTAGGGACACGGTTTAGTCCCCAAGACTGGGTTTAGAACCCAGACCCTTCAATGCTGGGTTGAGGGTTGGATCTTTGAGGTCTGTCTCAGTTGGGTGTATTCTGTGATTGTGTGATCTCATTGAAGATTCATGTTTGGATTGGAAGGGACCTTAAAGCTCATGTAGTTACAACCCCTCTGCCATTGGCAGGGACACCTTCCACTAGACCAGGTGGCTCAATGCCCTGTCCAACCTAGCCCTAAACACCTCCAGGGAGGGGTGGGGTGGGTGAGATGACATTTAAAGGTCTTTCCAACCCAACCCATTCCACAATCCTACCACATCAGCTGGGAAGCTGAAGCCGGGCTCCCAGCTCAGCAGCGTGGCGGCGGCAGCGCGGTGAGCGAGGCGCTGGGCGGCTCGGTGCATTGTGAAGTAATGAAGTGGAAATGAAGTCCCTGCCTGGTGAGCAGGGGATGGGGGGGGGAGGATTAACTCCCGACAGCAGCACTCGGCTGGCGAGATTGATGGGATGTGCTGACGTCGGGGACCAAACACGACCATCTCACTTTGGAGAGCAATTAATCTCAAGGTTCGGTGATCTGTCATCTGCTGCCGCTGCCGAAGAGCCGGGGAATTTGTTAGGAGGGCTTGAAAAGAGCTTCCACAGAACAGGGGGTGGGCTCCTTGCTCCTTCGCCTCTCTACAAGTCCACCGGAAGGAGGTGGGAGTGAGGTGGGGGTTGGTCTCTTCTCCCTGTAGCATCAGGTGATAAAATGAGAGGAAACGGGTGGTGTGCGAGGGCTGGGCCCCTCACTCCAAGAAGGACATGGAGCACGTCCAAGGAAGAGCAAAAAAGGTGATGGAGGATCTGGAGAACAGGTCTGGTGAGGAGCAGCTGAGGGACCTGGGATTGTTGAGCCTGGAGAACAGGAGGGTGTGGGGAGACCTTTGGGCTCTCTGCAGCTTCCTGAAAGGAGGTTTGAGCCAGGTGAGAGTTGGTCTGTTCTTGCAAGGAACAAGGGATAGGACAAGAGGAAATGGCCTCAAGGTGCACCAGGACAGATTTATGTTGGGCATGAGGAACAATTTCTTCATGGAAAGGGTTTTCAAACCCTGGACCAGGCTGCCCAGAGCAGTGGTGAAGTCCCTATCTTTGGAGGGCTTTCAAAGTGCTGAGGGACATGGTCTAGTGGTGGTGTGGTAGTGCTGTGTTGATGGTTGGAGTCGATGATCTGAAGGTCTTTTCCAAATGAAACAATTGTATGATTTTATGATATCCTGCAGCTCACAGAAGAAGAATTGAGGTTAGGTGCAAAGGCATCTTACAGCTGTCTTTCACTGGATCACGAATGTGGGCACAAGTTAAGTCCATGGAGCTTTTTGGTGGCTGTCAGTATCTCTGAGCATATTGACTCAGTGAGACACTTGAGTCTAAATATGCTCAAGGACTTGGATCAGTCTAGGAGCTGCTTAATATTTAAAACAAGATAAATCACTGAATCATAGAATGGTTTGGGTTGGAAGGGACTGGAAAGGTCTTCTAGTTCCAACCCCCGCACCATGGGCAGTATAGAATCAGTAAGGTTGGAAAAGATCATTGAGTCCAACCATAACCCAAGAACATGACCACTAAACTGTATCCTGAAGCTCCTGGTCCACTTTTTACTGCTCCCCATATTCCTTTGGGTGCAGCTGTGGGGGTGATAGAATCGTTTTGTGCCTTTGCCAAAACATTTTGCAGACCCTATGAAGACCTTCAGACAACAGACTGAAATGAGAGGATGAGAGATTCTTCAAACCCAGGCAGCTCCTTGTCCGTGGAGACACGTTCCTTGCCCTGCTGGGCATCTCTTTTTCACTTTCCACATGCTGCAGCCCTTCCCAGGGTGTTTTTCCAGCCCTTGATTTCAAAACACACATTGAATCTGAAGGCAGGAAGGTTGTGTTGCGGAGGGCAAAAGCGATGGCTCAGCTGTGCTCCCGGTACCATAGTGCTCTGCAGAGTGATTGCATTCATGTGCTCTGCTGGTGAGACCTGGGAGGGGGATGTTTTACAAGCAGCCAGCCCTCTGCTCCACATAGGGTGGTCAAAAAGTCACAGCAGATTTGGAAGGCAGAAAAATGTCGGTTTGGGCTTGGTTTTGTGGAGTTCTGTACAAGTTTCTTTGGTTGATCCATTTCTCTGGTGTAGGAAGAGTCTGTCTGTGTTTCTGCACCCCAGTTTTCTTGTCTCTTAAGTGGGGAAAAAGCTTCTGGGGGGTTGAAGAGTGATGTTAAGAAATTCCTCTGAGGACAAAGTGTTCTCTGTTGGGCTCATCTCTGAAAGATTCATCACCTTGAGGCAGGAAAAGCCAGGAATATAATGTGTAGGTAGGGAAGGGTGCTTCAAAACCTGCAAAATAATTAAGGAGGTTAAAAAAAAAGGAGGAAAACTCGCTAAGGATTGAGGTGAACTATGTTTTGTGGGCAAATCCCAGGTGTTGGAGGGCAGAATTGTCTCTGGAGCCTGGGACCTGGGCTGGGACTGGGGCTAAAGCACCTTTAAACCTCAACTAGAAGTTGTTCTATGTGGCTTTGCATCAGAATTAACCCCAAACACTGAGTAAGGATCCAGATGAACCATATTTTATGGGCAGAGCTTCAGCTACGGAGAGGTCCCTAGAACCAGGGAGGTGGGCTTGGGCTGGTACAGATGTGACTCAAAGACCATCAGGACTGTAGGTAGGTGCAGGCTGCCTGCTCAGAGGTGGTATAAATCTCATGGCACAAGGGGCACGCCACGTTAATGTTCNCACCCTCCCCAGTATTAATAGCTGGACAGACTATGAATTGCTGCACTGAAACCTGAGGCTGGCCTCTTGCCCACGTGTCAGCCAGCAGATGGACAGAGTGACACCACAGAGAGTCACCACCAGCTTGAAAGCCTAACGTGGGGAGGGAAAAGTGCAGCTCTGTTGTTTACATCCCACTTGAATCCTCTCTTGTTTCAGTCCAGTGTGTGGAGGAGGGGATGGATGTGAAACTAAAGTAAGGTGGGTCCTGGGGATGAGTGCATCTGTGATGTCCTCTGCTAGTTTTCCACCTTGGATTGCAGCAAGTTCTCACCAATTGCTGCCTCAGTTTCCCCAGGCTGTCACCTGAATGCTGGTGAACGTAAAACCAGTAGCATGCTGTGAGGTCCTCAGAGGTTTTGGTTTGAAAGGCAAAGGAAAGGAAACTGTTGGGGTGGAAAATCATCTCTGTGTGTTGCAGATGTGCGTGGTAGAGCCATAGCATTGTAGAATTGTTTGGTTGGAAAAGACCTTTAAGATTCTAAAAAAAAAAAAAAGGATAGGGGGCCTACAGGAAGGCTGGGGAGGGACTATTTACAAGGTCTTGCAATGACAGGACAAAGAGCCATGGCTTAAACTGGCAGAGGGGAGATTTAGACTGGATGTTAGGAGGAAGTTCTTTACAGTGAGGGTGGTGAGGCACTGGCACAGGTTGCCCAGGGAGGTTGTTGCTGCTCCTTCCCTGGAGGTGTTCAAGGCCAGGTTGGATGAGGCCTTGAGTGACCTGTCCTAGTGGGAGGTGTCCCTGCCTATGGCAGGGGGTTGGAACTAGATGATCCTTGAGGTCCCTTCCAACCTTGCCATTCTATGATTCTGTGATTCTATGATCCCCCATTCTCGAACTCTCCCAAGGCTAGTGCTAAACTATGTCCCTCAGCACCACATCTCTGCCTCTCAAACACCTCCCTCCAGGGGTGGGTATTCAACCACCTCCCTGGGGAGCCTGTTCCAGTTTGGGAACCCTTTCAGTGCAGAAACTTCTTCTAATACCCAACCTAGACCTTGTCTTGGGCAACTTGAGGCTGTTTCCTCTTGTCTTATTGCTTGTCCCTTGGGAGAAGAGACCAACTCCAACTTGGCTCCAACGTCCTTTCAGGGAGTTGTAGAGAACCGGAAGGTCTCCCCTCAACCTCCTTTTCTTCAGGCTCAATGGGCCCAACTCCCTCAACTGCTCCTCACAAGACCTGTTCTTCAGACCCATCACCATCTTTGTTGCCCTTCTCTGGACCTGCTTGAGCACCTCAATGTCCTTCTTGAAATGAGCATTCCAAAACTGAACCCAGGATTTATGATGCAACTTCACCAGTGGGGATGGGAGTTAGATATTGGAGTAGCTGGATGGTGAGGACTCACTGGCAGCGTGCTGAGAAACCTCAGTTTTCCATATTTTGCTTTTAACTTGGCAGAGTGAGGGCCAAGCTCTGCTTTTTTGTTTTTGTTCCTTTGGATAGAAATAAATATGCTGCAGATTTATTTTATTGGTGATGACCCTTGACATCAAATGCAGTGCAAATTAGATGATCTTCAAGGTCTCTTCCATCCAACCCAACCCATTCTATGAATCTATGAAATTATTAATACTTAGCATTATTAATTGCTTTCCAGGTTCTTCTAAATTTCCATGTAGCCAAGTATTGATTTCCCACTCTGGTTTTACTGAGAGGTGTCCTCCTGGGCTACCATGTAGGTCCGGCCAAAAATTAAAGGTGGCTTATTGATTTAAAAGTCTTTGAGCTGGGTTGTGTTGGTTTGCATCTCAAAATTCTTTACAGTGAGGGTGGTGAGACACTGGACCAGGTTGCCGAGGGACGTCGTGGGTGACCCCTCCTTGGTGATGTTCAGGGCCAGGTTGGATGAGGCATTGAGCAACTTGCTTCAGTGGAAGGTGTCCCTGCTCATGGCAGGGGCGGGTAGAACTAGATGATTTTTAAGGTCACTTCAACCCAAGCCAATCTATGATTTTGTGAAAACCACTTGAGTTTATCAAGGGGGAGATCCAGGGTTGCTCTGGAGACTGAGAGCTTTCATAGAATCACAGAATGGGTAGGAGTTGGAAGGGACCTCTGGAGATCCTTGAGTTCAATCCTCCTATCAAGGTAGGTTCACCTACAGAGGTCACACAGGAACACATCCAGCTGGGTTTCAACAGTCTCCAGAGATGGAGACTCCATCGCCTCTCTGAACAGCCTGTTCCAGTGCTCTGTTGCCTTCAGAGTCAAGAAATTCCTCCTGATCTTTAGATGAAATTTCTTTTGTTTAGGTTTGTGCCTGTCACACCTCGTCCTGTGACTGGGCACCACTGAGAAGATCCTGATCCCATCCTCCTGACACTCGCCCTTTAGATACAGAATCACAGAGTTAACCAGGTTGGAAAAGACTTCTAGGATCATTGAGTCCAATCTATCACCTAGCCCTTCTACTTAACTAAACCATGGCACTGAGTGCCTCATCCAGTCTCCTTTTAAACACCTCTAGGGATGGTGGCTCCACCACCTCCCTGGGCAGACCATTTCAATGCCCATCACTCTTTCTGTGAAGAACTTCGTCCTAACGTCCAGCCTAGACCTGCCCTGGTGCAGCTTGAGGCTGTGTCTTCTTGTTCTGTCACCCTCTGGGTGCCCGGGAAAAGACACCAACTCCTGCCTGGCTACAGCCTCCTTTCAGGTAGTCCTAGAGAGCAATAAGGTCTACCCTGAGCCTTCCCTTCTCCAGGCTGAACAACCCCAGCTCCCTCAGCTGCTCCTTGTAGGGCTTGTGCTGCGGCCCCCTCACCAGCCCACTGGTCAGCATTGAGAAGATCCCCCCCTCAGATGTCTGTTTTCTAGACTAAAAAGCCCCAAGTCTCTTGGGTCTTTCACTGCCTCACACTACCAAGTGGAAGAGAGGTACTAAAGTCACTCATTAATTCACTGAATCAGTGGGCTGTGTTAACTATGAGTAGCTAAGGCATCCTCAGGCTCTGGATATCTTCACCCACCTGAGAACAGTGTTGGCAACTTGTTGGGAGCCTTCAGGCACTGCAGACTGTTTTGTTTCATCCTAGTTTCAAATCTGGAGGAACTGCTGGAGGGGCTGCTGGATCCCCAGGTGCAGATGAAGCTCCATGTGGAAGGTGCTGCTCCCTGGGTACCTCTTCATACGTACCTTGAGGCTTCTTAGTGATGCAGCTGGTGATCCTGAGGGCACTGAGATGTTCTCCCTTCTCATATCTGCACCCAGTAGGAAGGGAAAGACCTAAAGAGGCAGAGGATAAGAAGAAGAAACTGCCTTGTGCTGCTCTGCTCACTTTTCCCAGCCTCTTAATTGCTTGAAGAGATGTCACCAGCACCGTCTGTTCCTGGGAGCCACCACCCTGAAGGAAGCACATTGCTTCCCCAAAGAGCCAGACAATGTCTAGGGACCTCTGTGCTGCAGCTGGGACTTGCACAGATACATCAAGAGCAGAAAATTCATCCCCAGGAAGCATCTTTACAAGGTTTTGCTGAGCTTGTAGGAAGGTTTTGCTTAATTGATTGTCTTCAGTTCTTCTCCAGCTCCCACTGGAAGACTGATTTGTTGGACTGGAGTAGGGCAGATGCTGGGCACAGCATGAATTTAGCTACTGGAGGAAAGGAGTCAACTGGAATGTGTCATCCCAGTGCTACAGGTTCAGGGATGCTGGCCTTCTCCACAGTGGAAGGTGCAGTCTGCAGTTGCTGGTCAGATCTTTCTCCAAATGTTGCCTCAGGCCTGGTCTAAGGGAGTTCTGCTTAGCTCCAAGGTCACATCTGTTTATCAGGACACGCTGGGGTCTTTGGGTGCCCTGAGTTAATTTTGATGCTCATGTCCATTGACCATGAGGGGTCAGTGTCAAGGGGACAGACGAGGTCTCAGCTCTGCAGAGGAGGACCTGAGCATTCTGGTGGACAACTTCACTATGAGCCAGCAATATGCCCTCATGGCCAAAGAGGCCAATGGTCTTCTGCAGTGCATGAAGTGTGTGGCCAGCAAGTAGAGGGAGGTTCTACTGCCTGTCTACCCTGCCCTAGTGAGGCCAACTGGAGTATTATGTCCAGTTCTGGGCTTCCAAGTTCAAGAGACCATGACCATGACCATGTACTTGGCTATTTTGTCTCAAACCAGTCTTTACAGCCAGCTCTGAGTCTGATTTGCAGGCACAGCAGTAGCAGCAACAGCAGCTCTTCCAGCTCCTTTTGCAGCCACCAAGTTGTAATTCTCAGCTTTTTTTTCCTGTCCTTGTTAATTGTTTTAATTACTTCACAAACCTGGCCCCTGATACGGGGACAAGGTAGACACAGTGCCTGCCTTTTATTACTGAACCTGCTCTTACTCAAGAAGCGATTTCTGCTGAAGGCTTCCATCAAACTGCTGAGTCAAGACAATGGGCTGGGATAACATCTTCCCTGCTCCCTTCTGTTCAGACCCTTGAGTCCCATTTGCCTGGGTTGTGTTTCTTCGAAGACAGCTCCTGTTAAAGGAGCCCTTGAGCAAACACGCTGAGCTCTTTCTGGAGGAGCCAGAGTCTCTGTCTGTAGCTTGAGCATTCACTCCAGATCCCCAGCATCCCAAAGCTGGGGATGCTGTCATGATGCTGAAAGTTGGTTCCCTGTGTTGGCCATTCCATAGATTCCAGCAAGTGGTTTGACTTCAGAGAATCATAGAACCCGAGCATAGTGGGGGTTGGAAGAGACCTCTGGAAATCATCCAGTCCAACCCCTCTGCTAAAGCAGAGTCACCCACAGCAGGGTGCCCAGAGTCACAATGTCCAGGTGGGGTTGGAATCTCTCCAGAGAAGAAGACTCCACAACCTCTCTGGGCACCATCACTCTCATACCAAAGAAGTTTCTCCTCCTGTTCGGATGCAACCCCCTGGGTTCCAATTTGTGCTCATTGCCCCTTTTCCTATTGCTGGGCACCACTGACAAGAGTCTGGCCCCAGCCTCTTGCCCCCCACCCTTTAGCTCTTGCTGAGCATTGAGCAGATCCCCTCTCAGGCTGCTCTTCTCCTCCCCAAGGCTCTCAGCCTTTCCTCTTCACAGATGCTCCAGGCCCAGGCCCCTCTTTGTAGCCTACACTGGACTCTCTGCAGTAGCTCCTTGTCTTCCTTGAACTGGGGAGCCCAGAACTGGATCCAGTTTTCCAGCTTTGGCCTCACTAGGGCAGAGTAGAAGCTGGAGAGAACCTTTTCCCTTAGAAACACAAATAATTTTGGGTTGGAATGGACCTTAAATGTTGTTTAGTGCCAACCCCTGTGCCATGGGCAGGGATACCTTCCAATAGACCAGGTTGCTCAAGGCCTCATCCAGCCTGCCCCTTCTCTTGAAGCTGCACAGTGCTTTCTTCCTTTAGATGACACCACCTTGGAGCTCAGTGCCCATGGTTCACCTGCTCTGAACTTAGCTTTGCAAGCAGAGGAGGTTGGCCAAGAGGTTTCTCTGCTGAATGGAGCCATATAGGAAGGGCTTGCAGAGAGGCTTGGAAGGGGGGGTGGTGGGGCTGCCATCGAAGGAGTTACTCATCAGCCTGGCATCGTTAATGCCCATTGCCTGCAGAGACTAATTAAGGAGAGCTGCATCTGGTTCTGGAAGCCCATTGTGGGGATTACACATACAGCCTGTGCTGGAGGAGCTCTCAGAGTGTGACACATTAGGCAAGGCAAGTACTGAGCCCCCAGCAGTTGGTTCTTTGGGGGGACACACACACAGAGTCATGGGGAGAGAACAGGACAGGGTTTCCCAGACTGTTTCTTGGAGACAGTTTGGTTTTGACCAAACAAGAGTCTTGGGAGTGGTGACAGCCTGGCTTAGACAGTGACAGGTCATGAAACATGGACAGCTGGTGGAAAAGGCTAAGAAGGTATCTCCCCCTTCCCTCCCACTCCAAACCTTTTCCTCAAAATAAATAATGAAGGGTAATTGCAGGAGTGCATCTTCCCAAATTCAAGAGATTATGGGGTATGGATCAGAAATTGTGGCCAGCAGGACGAGGGCAGGGATGTTCCTCCTTGTACTGGGCATTTCTGAGGCCACAGCTCAAATTGTGGGTTCAGTTTTGGGCCCCTCATTTCAAGAAGGACATTGAGGGGCTGGAGCAGTTCCAGAGAAGGGCTATGGAGCTGGTGAAGGGTCTGGACAACAGGTCTGGTGAGGAGAGGGAACTGGGATTGTTGATCCTGGAGAAAAGGAGACTGAGGGAAGACCTTCTGGCTCTCTCCAGCTTCCTAAAGGGAGGTTGGAGTGAGGTGAGGTTGATCTCTTCTTGCAAGGAACAAGTAATAGGACAAGAGGAAATGCCCTCAAGTTGTAGCAGGGGAGATTTAGATTTGGACATGAGGAAGAATTTCTTCATGGAAAAGATTTTCAAGACCCTGGACCACGTTGCTGGTGTAGTCCCCATCTTTGGAGGGCTTTCAAAGCCATGTAGATGTGGTGCTGAGGGACATGGTTTCATAATGACTTGGTAGCAGGTTTCATGTTTGGACAAATGAACTTAAAGGTCCCTTCCAACATAAACCAGTCAATACTTCTGTGGTTTGCCTCATGTGAGCAGCAGAACCAACAGCCCCACACGTGTGGTGGGGGCATCTCAGGGCGTTGCTACTTTGCGCTGCAATCATTTTATCTGTAAACAGCCCTGAGGAAAGACCTCAGGTTTGATGTGGCCCTTGGTTAGCAGCCCATCTGTATTAGGACAGTGCTAAAATATCCATGTGCTCAAAGCGGAGGGGCAACAAATCCTCCCAAGATGATTTTTGTACCTGCAGCATCAACACTTCATGCTCGGGGACAAAGCCTGATTGCTTCTTCACTTTGCTGACTGAAGCTTAAAGCCTCTGCTGCATGTCATCACATGCAGTTGCATCTCTGCTGGGTTCAGCTGTCACCTCAGGAGAGTTCAGAACTATACACCAGTTGCAGACCTGCCCGTTGGACCTTGCAGCCCTCTGTCCTCATACCAATAGGTGGGTTTGCCTGTCCTAAATTGCAAAGAAACATTGTGTGAAGAAGCTGCTTGAGGTGCGTGTCTGAGGAGCACTCCGTGCTGCTAGCTGAGGACGAGGAGTATGGAAGCTACCTTCATAATCCCTCAGGTTTCTAATTTCAGTCACTTTATTTTAGAGCCACAGTAATGTGAGTGGCCTGCAGATCCCTCAGGCATGCTTTTGAGGGGGATCTGCCTCCCAACCCAACCCTGGCTCCTTGTTGGCGTTGCTCAGCTGCTTTGTGGGACAGCAGAAGTCCCTTTCACGCATCGTTCATCTTGGCAGCGTTGGCAGCTCTTGGAGCTTTGCCCTGGTGGCACGTGGCCGTCGTTCCCCCAGCCCCTCTCCCAGTGTGCGACTCCTGATGAATTTAGCAAGGGCAGGACTCAGTCTCATTTCCAAGGCTTATGTTGGCAGGGCACCCTTGGCCCCATTGTGATTAAATCGGGTTGGAACAAGTCGCCCAGGGAGGTGGTGGAGCCATTATCCCTGGAGATGTCCAAGAAACGTGGACGTGGCACATCAGGACATGTTTTAATGGCCATGCTGGTCTTAGGTTGACAGTTGGACTTGATGATCTTAGAGGGTTTTTCCAACCAAAACAATTCTATGATTCTAATATTTCCTTTATTCTTTGTTCTGGTAATTTTATCTACTCACCTACCTTGGCCTGCAGACGGTTGCGTTTTCTGTGTTCTCCAAGTCCATGGATCATATTGGATTATTGTGAAACAAATCATGGAATCATCGAATGGTTTGGGTTGGAAGAGACCTTTGAAGGTCATCTAGTGTGATCTCTGTGCACTCAGCAGGGACATCTGCAATTAGAGCAGGTTGCTCAGAGCTGCAAACAGCCTTATCTGGAATGGTTCTAGGGATGGGGCGTCTACCAGCTCTCTGGGCAACCTGGACCAGGGTCTCACCGCTATCATCATACCAAATTTCTTCCTTCTCTCCAGTCTAAATCTTCCCCATTCAGTTTCAAACCATCACCTCTTGCCTTGTTCTGTCACAAAAGACCCCACTAAAAAGTCTATTACTACGTTTCCTGTAGCCCTCTTTAAGCCTTGAAAGGCCACATGAAGGTTTCCCTCCCTCTCTCTTCTCTTCTGTTCTCCAGGCTGAACATCACCAACTCTCTCAGCCTGTACAGCAGAGGGCCTCCAGTCATTGGATCATTGCTGTGGCCTCCTCTGGCCCCACGTCAACAGGTTCATGTCCCTCCTGTGCTGAGGACTCCAGAGCTGGGTCTCAGCAGAGCTAGAATCCTGATAAGGATGAGGATCTTGCACCAAGTTGTGTGGAACTCTAGCAACTCCCCTGAAATCATCATTCCTTTATCTTAATCCCTCACAAAGTGGTGTGGGGTTCATTATACTGGAGTAGACCTGAGTCTACATCACCTGGCCTCGTGCCCAAGCAATAAGCAGGTCAGGGGCCTTCTGGGAGCTAATGTGAAAAGTTTGGGAGGCGTTAGTGAAGTTGCGAGTCAGGTTTGGCCTCCAGCTATTCACACGCCTTTGGTGAGCTGCCTGGTGGCATGTGCAGAATCCCAGCATGCTGGGGATTGCTGCTTTATGGTCTGCACATGGGCTTTGCCCTGAGCTCCTGGTGCTTTTTATAGAGAGGCTATGCCAGGGGTATTCCAGTGAGGGGATTTCTGACCTTTGAACATGGAGTAGTGGGAGAACATCCAGAGTGTCTTTGCTCAATGGTCCTTGTGAAGATTCAGCCCTTTCATGGTCTTGGATGTAGCTTATTGGGGTGATTTGACGTTGCCATATGCTGGAGATGTGCTGCGAGCTGGGGTTTGGTGGTGTCTACTCTTGGTTCACTTGCATCTTGGTGTTGTCAGAGAGTGTGGAAGATCCCTGACATACCTATGAGATTGTTCTCCTGGAGTTTGCCAGGAGAAGCACTTTCAGGTGAACCAGAATTGGTGAAAGCCCTTTGCAGAACAGAGTTGTGGGACAGGACAGGAATTTGGAAGTGAGTTGGCTACTGATCCATAAGGGCTGGTGATCACAGAATCCCAGCATGGTGGGGGTTGGAAGGGACCTCTGGAGATCCCTGCTAGAGGGCAGGGATGCCATCCAGAGGGACCTGGACAGGCTGGAGAGTTGGGCCCAGGCCAACCTGATGAAATTCAATAAGGCCAAGTGTAAGGTCCTGCACCTGGGTAGGCACAATCCCAAGCACAAATACAGGCTGGGTGGTGAATGGCTGGAGAGCAGCCCTGAGGAAAAGGACCTTGGAGTCTGGGTTGATGAAAAGCTCAACATGAGTCTGCAGTGTGCACATGCAGCCCAGACAGCNCAGCCTGGAGAAGAGAAGGCTTCGAGGGGACCTGATAGTAGCCTTCCAGTATCTGAAGGGGGCCTACAGGAAGGCTGGGGAAGGATTATTGACAAGGTCCTGCAATGACAGGACAAGGGGCAATGGGCTTAAACTGGCAGAGGGGAGATTTAGACTAGATGTTAGGAGGAAGTTCTTTACAGTAAGGGTGGTGAGGCACTGGAACAGGTTGCCCAGGGAGGTTGTGGATGCTCCCTCCCTGGATGTGTTGAAGGCCAGATTGGATGAGGCCTTGAGTAACCTGTACTAGTGGGAGGTGTCCCTGCCTATGGCAGGGGGGTGGAACTAGATGATCCTTGAGGTCCCTTCCAACCTTACCATTCTATGATTCTATCATCTGGTCCAACCCCCCTGATAAAGCAGGGTCACTTCTGTCTCCAGTAGTTCCCTGCCTCTCTTGAACGGAGGAGCCCAGAACTGGACCGTAGACTGCAGATGTTGGTGAAGAGCCCAACCAAAAGCCATGAGACTCCTCAGAGGCCGGCAAGAGGCTCAGAATTGAGTATCCTCATCGGCTCTCCTGCACATCAGCCTGAGCATTCCTCCTCAGCCACTCGCAGGTGGTTGCAGCTTAATTAATGTTTGCGGAGTCTCCTGAAGACAATTAGTGCCGAGTGGTTTTAGTTAATAAATGACTCCACCGCTCAACTCCCTTCATATTTGCATAACCCTCTCTGAGCTTTTCATGCTTGCCTCGTCTTCTGTCATTTCCTTTAGCATGATTGTCCCAGTGAGGGCACATATGGAGTCCTGGTTCCAGTTCTGGGATACCCAAGCTGAAGAGAGACAGGTAACTACTGGAGGGAATTCAGCGGAGGCTCTGAAGATGCTGAGGGGCCTGGAGTATCTCTGTGAGGAGAAAAGGCTGAGAGCCCTGGGGCTGTTGAGCCTGGAGAAGAACAACCTGAGAAGGGATCTGCTTAGTGCTCAGCAAGAGCCTAAGGGTGGGGGGCAAGAGACTGGGCCAGACTCTTGTCAGTGGTGCTCAGTGATAGGACAAGAGACAACAGGCACAAATTGGAACCCAGGAGGTTCTATCTGAGCATGAGGAAAACATTTACTGTGAGGGTTCAGAGACCTGGAGCAGACTGCCCAGAGATGTTGTGAAATTCCCTTCTCTGGAGAGCTTCCAAACCCACCTGACCATTGTGTTCCTGGGCAAACTACTGTGATCCTGTTTTAGCAGGGCAGTTGGTCTGGATGACCTCCAGAGGTCCCTTCCAACTTCCACCATGCTGGGATTCTGTGAAAGTGGAGAGAAGACCTAAATGGTCTGTCATGGTCATCTTGACCTTTATGGTGTGCAAGTGCTTCACAGGGACACCCAAGGGAGGATCAGCAGCATGTCCTGCACAACACGGTGATCTTTAAGGTTCCTTCCAACCATGCTATGATGCTGTGACATCACCTGTAGCAACCAGGCAGGCTGTGATAGGACCTCTTGGCCCAAGGAGCTGAAACCACCTGTCACAGGCTCGGTGAATGTCAGGAGGTCGAGGATGCAAAGTTGGCCTGATAGATATGAAGGAGATGGGAGGCAGTTTTCATCGAACGATCCGGAGAAGGGGAGACTCGAAATAACGCTGCTGTGAACTGGGACAGTTGCTGTTGCTGGAACAGGAGACTGGTCTGGGAATGTGGGGCACGTCACTCTTGCTGTGGTGTCAGGTTCTCATTTGTTAGGATTCCCCTTTGCAGCCAAGTTTCTCCTCTGACTTTTTGGATGAACTTGGTGGATGGGATTTTCCAAAGTACGTCTCTGGGGGGTTTGCTGATCTGCCTCTCACAAGCTCTTCAGGAAACGATGGTTGTCCTCACTGGATGTCAATCATCTCAGCCTGTGTCTTTAGTGCCCTGCTTGTCTTCACAATCTGAAAACATCTAACAATCATGGAGTGGAAAATAATATCTATTAGGGCTTCAGCTGAACCCATGCTGGAGAGAAGGCACCTTTCCTGGATCTGCTGCTTTAGGTGCTGGTGGCTGGGGTGATTCCTCACCAGTTTCTCTTTCCAGAGTGCCCGTCTCAAACCTGCTTCTCTTCAAGTGCTCAGGAGGAAGTAGCTTGCTGAAATGATTAATCTGAACTGGGTTGCCCTACACAAAGTGAGCTGCAGATTGCAAACACAAACATGCAAGTTATGCTCCTACATCTCTGAAGTCGTGTTCCAGTTACGCTGTATCTCTGGAAATTTTCAAAACCTGCCTGGGCAGCTTGCTTTGGTTGAAACTGCTTTAACAGAGAGATTGGATGGGATGATCTCCAAAGGCCCTTTATTAACCCCCATTGTGCTGGGTTTCTGTGATCCGTGCATATTAGCCACAGCAGTATCTTAGATGCTCTGGTTGCATCTCATCATCATCTCACCATGTCCCATGCTGTCAACCTCACCACTGAGCAAAGTCTGGTAGCTCCACAAACCCTGCTGTGTCCCCCAAAGCTACAGACAGGCTCATTCTGCTACCTTTAGTATGGTGGTTGGGTGGTGCAAGATCCTCCTTGACCTTCCTCTTGTAAATAGTTGTCAAAGGCAGAGGTCTGAAGGTGATATCTAATGATAGAAACTAGACCTGACAGTTTTATCTCAGGTTCTTGCAGGTTTTTTCTCACTGGCACTGTTACTGGTGGTATTTCTGGCCCTGCTTTAATTTCTTTTGCTGGATTGAATGTTCATCGTCCTGGGAAGTTGACACCTTGGGCTTCTCTCCATGTGACCTTTCCTCAAGTGTGGTAATGAAATAGCAGGGAAAGAAGAGCTTTAAGGGAAGAGTCCTCCAACTTCCATCATCTTCATTTATCAATTCAGCCAACGCAGAAAGTTTGAATATGGTGGAGTCACCATCCCTGGAGGTGTTCAAGAAACGTGCAGACATGGCAGTCTGGGACATGGTGTAATGACCCTGGTGATGTTAGGTTGACAGTTGAACTCAATGATCTTGGAGGTCTTTTCCAACTGAAACAATTCTCTGATTCTGTGAAAGAGGAACTATTTGCCCTGTCCCTCTAAGATGGGTCAATATTTCTTGACGTGATTCCCTTCTGCAGCAGGACACTGATAGTGTGTTGAGAACATCACTGCCCTTTGGGAATCCTTTTTGTTTTCCCTTTATGATAGTTCTTCCTCTTGCAATTGGCAATGGGGTTCTTCAACAAGGCCTGAATGTGTTCAAGGACAGGTTGGACAAGGCCTGCTCTAGTGGGAGGTCTTTCTGTCCGTGGCAGGGGCTTTAAGGTTCCTTCCATCTCAAACCATTCTATGAATCTGATTCTATGGTGGAGTTGGTTACATTGGGACAGGGGCTACCACTTGCTTGAGTGTCTGCTGCACTGCCTCTGAGGAGGGCAGAGTGGCTTGGAACCAGCTCAGACCTATGGAAGTCCTGGGAGAATGTGAGTTGGGTTTATCAGGGCTTCCCTTCACCCAGCTCTTTGGGCTTGTGCAGAGGCTTTGCTCTTTGTGATGTGTAATGTTGATCTTTTGGCTGGTGCAGGGTGCAAAGAATTACTGTCCCTCTTGAGAAGCAGTTATTCCTGTTCATGGTTTTGTATGACAGGGGTTGGAAGGGACCTCTGGAGATCATTGAGTCCAACCCCCCTGCCAAGGTAGGTTCACCTAAAGAACATCACACAGAAACATGTCCAGGTGGATTTTGAATGTCTCTGGGCAGCCTGTTCCAGTGCTCCTTCACCCTTAAAATAAAGAAGCTCCTCGTGTATAGATGGAATTTCTTGTGTTCAAGTTTGTACCTGTTATCCCTTGTCCTGCCACTGGGCACTGCTGGAAAAAGTCTGGTATCATCCTCCTGCCTGTCTTGCTTCTAGGGGAAACTGAGTGTTGTCTGTACTCCTGCCCTCCTTCTAGCTCATCATTTAATGGAGAAGCAGGAGGAGAAAGCTGGTTGGCTTTCACTCCAGGTTCATCTTGCCTCCATCATCAAGATCTGATGGTAGCAGCTGTCCTGGGTCAGGATAGGAGCTCCACATCCTTCACAGACAAGTGCTGTGCTCGAGGACGAGGGCTGGTGGGACTCCTTGCATGGCTGGGAGCTCAATCCAATGGCCTCACATGGTAGTTTGGGAACCACCAGCGAACTGTGACTCTGGTGGGTATTATTAGATATGATGTGGTCACTCTTCAGCCACAGAAACATCTCTTGGCATTTGAGTTCTAGTCACTGTAAAATTATCCCCCTAAGAGAGGGGGAAGCACAGGCGCTTGGGTGGTGAGAGCCACATCTCACCCTGCTTTCTGCTGTGGCTTTGTACTGGAGAGTTTCCAAGAGTGTTGTGTGATGGACCAGGCTTCCATTCACTGTGTGATGGTGCCAGCAATTCGAGAGAGGTGATTCCTTCCTTTTGTTCTGCTCTTGTAAGGCACCACATTGAATACTCTACTCAGTTCTGGCATCACCATCATCAGAATGACATAGAACTGCTACAGTGAGTCCGGAGGAGGACCACAAAGATGATCCAAGGGCTGGAGCACCTCTGCTATGAGGATAGGCTGTAGGAGCTGGGCTTACTCAGCCTGGAGAAGAGGAAACTCCAGGGGGACTTTAGATCTGCCTTCCAATGCCTGAAAGGATCCTACAGGAAGGGTGGAGGGGGACTTTTCCTAAGGTTGTCTAGAGAGAGGACAAGGGGGTAAGATTTGAATCTGAGGGAGAGCAGGGTTAGACTGGATCTTAGGAAGAAGTTGCTCAGTACAAGAATGATGAGATTCTGGAATAGGCTGCCCAGAGAGGTTGTGGATACCCCCTCCCTGGCAGTGTTCGAGGGCTGGATGAGGCCTTAAACAGCCAAGGGTAGCTGAGAAGTGTCCCTGCCCATGGCATGGAGGTTGGTGTAGGTGATCTCTAAGGTCCCTTCCAACCTAAACCATTCTGTGATTGATTTTGCGACGTTGGGAGTTCCTCAAGACCTGTACCCAGAGGATTTATTTGTAGGTGGAGGTGGTTAGAAGCTGTTTCTCCATTGAAAATCTGTCTTTGGTTTGCTAACGAGCAGGAGCACGTGTCCTTTTCCCTGAGACGACAGAAAAAGCCCTGTAGAGCTGTCAATAAAAAGATTACCTGACAGCCTCGGGTGGGAAATGAAAATGTATCAAATATTAGCACCCCTGGCTGGGAGGGCTTGTCAAACGTGGAGGCAGCAGTGAGATGTCTTGTTCTTCTCTCCCTCTCCCACGCTGACATCCATGGGTGAACCTGAGGGCGTTGCTCGGCTTGCTTGTCACTCAGGGTTTAGAAAATCAGAGCTTTATTGAAGGCAGAATCCAGAGGTTGGTGTCTCAGAATCCCAAAATCCCAGCATGGAGGGGGCTGGAAGGAGCCTTTGGAGATCCTCCAGTCAACCTCCCCTGCTAAAATAGGGGCATCTACAGCAGGTCGCCCAGGATCACAGTGTCCAGGTAGGTTTGACATCTCTCCAGAGAAGGAGACTCCACAATCTCTCTAGGCAGCCTGCTCCAGAGCTTTGTTGCCCTCAAAGTCAAGAATTTTCTGCTGATGTTCAGATAGAACCTCCTGGATTAGTTTGTGCCCAGTGCCCCTTGTCCTGTCTCTGAGCACCGCTGACGAGAGCCTGGCCTCATCCTTTGACACCTGCCCTTTAGCTGTTCTTCAGCATTGAGAAGGTCCCTAGAAGAAGTTCCAGAAGACGATGCTGGTGTGATGTCAGCAAGACCAGGGTGACTTCCCTGGGCTGTAGGCATGGAAACCTGACCATGAAAGTCTCTCAGCTGGAGGACAGGGATAAGATCTTAGACACATCAGGCACCAACATGCATTTTTGTCCATAAATGGAAACCATCCTTCTCCATTTTGCTGCCTTCTTTGTTAGCAGCCTGGGGTACAGCAAAATTAATTGGCACCAAGTGACTTGGAGGTCTGAGCTTTCCTTATTGTGACGTCTCTGTTGTTGACATCATGAGTTAAGAAACCACTAAATCCAAAGATTTCCTCTTACCTCTTTTTGTCTAAAAAAATGGTGTGGGGTCATCTTTGTGCCTTCATGCTCATAGCTGGAAGGACTTTGAATAAAGATCGATGCAGAGTCTCATCTTGGCCTAGTCCTTATTTCAGATTTCCAGTGAGTAATGGTTTGCTTCAGCCATTCAGGTAGCTAATGGAAGCATCCTTGTAATCCTCTCTCATGTTTTCAACACCACAGATGACCGTAAGTCCCATGTGGACTTGGTCCAAGTGAAGATCTGGTCATCATTGTTCCATGGTTTGAGCTTTTTCTCACTACCCTCACCCTCGAAGAGGGTCACTTATTTGGATCATACCCATCAGAAGATTTCATCTCTGTTGCAGGAGAGTGGATTTGGCTCATTGGGATCTACTGGTGTCAGTTCCTGCAGCTTTAACCATGGGTTGGGATGGTGAGGTAGAATTTTGGTGCCTTTCAGTGACATCCAGTCCCACACTGAGCATCCAGAGCTGCCTGTCAGTGGAATGCCAGGGGGTCCTTTCTCTTTGAGCACAGATGGCTTCCTCTTTGGGGTCTCTAGGGAAGTGGAAGAGATGGATGGGTGCCAAACTCACCGAACTGTATCACCCAGATGGGCAATCCAAGCAAATCAGCCACATGCTCTGATGCTCCTGCCTAGCTTAGGCTGTGAAAATTCTTATTTATAGCAACTTTAATGGATCCTGTTGCTGCTCCAAGCAAATTAGGGCATTTAAAGCAACAGTGATCTTCTTCCTCTTTGTCCCTCAAGTTGCACTGGGGAAGATTTAGATTGGACATTAGGAGAAGCTTCTTTTCTGAAAGAGTGGTCAGGTATTGGAGCAGGCTGCCCAGGGAGGTGGTGGAGTCTCCATCCCTGTATATATTAAAAAAATGTGTAGACATAGCAACTTTGGGACATGGTTTAGTGGCCATGGTGGTGTTGGAGTCAATGATCTTGGAGGTCTTTTAGAACGTTAATGATTCTATTCCTGAGTATGTCAGACATGGTCAAGCATTAGAACAGGCTGCCCAGGGAGGTGGTGGAGTCCTCATCCCTGGACACGTTCAAGAAGCACCTAGAGATGGCACTTTGGCACATGGTTTAATGACCATGCTGGTGTTGGGTCAATGATTGGAGTCAATGATCCTAGAGGTCTTTTCCAAAGAAAAAAACTTAATGACTCTGGGCTTCTTGGAGCGATGGATAAGAGGTGGTGGTGAGGGGCGGTGGGAGAAGAAAAAAACCCACTCCATGACTCTCCCCCCCCAGTAATCTATAGAAAGTGTCAGGCAGCAAACTACTCCCATTTGGTAGGGCTAGGTTGGGTGTCAGCAGGCGATCGATGGCTCCCCTACCATAATTATAAAACCTGGCGGGTTGTGTTGCTTGAGTGAGTTTCAGAAGAGGAGGGTCTCAATCTTCCCTCTAATAGGCCTTTGACAGTCGGCGGCGCGAGAGGCTTCGTCTTAGTCTTGACAGTGTTGTCATTAACCACCAAGGTAGCGTGGAACAACGGAGAACACGGGTTGGGAGCGCCGGGGAACACGCGGCCTTGACAGGAGTGATTTGTCATGGAGGAGCTGCCCAAACTCTTCAGCCTCCACAACACGGGCGGCTGCTTCAGGTGACTTATGGCCCCTGTCTGAGGCTGCAGTTGTGATTTGATAATCGGTAAATGTTTGTCAAAGATGGATTCCCTCCTTGATTCAGGGCTCTGCTGGTGAAGCAAATGAAAAGCTGGGTGAGAAAAAACACCCAGAGTGAATGGATTAAAAGCTGGAGCTGGATGAAGATGATGGACACAACAGGTTACCCTCCCCAACTGTTCTTTGTTCCTTGGGGAAGTGAATTGTGGAGTCGTACTTTATTCTGCTCCTGTGAGACCCCACCTTGAACATGCATCCAGTTCATAAGAAGGACACAGAGCTGTTGGTGAGAGTCCAGAGGAGGGCCACAAAGATGATCCAAGGACTGGAGCACCTCTACAGGGGTAGGCTGTGGGAGCTGGGCTTGTTCATACTGCGGAACAGAAGACTCTGGAGGGACCCCAGAGCTGCATTTCAATACCTGAAGGGATCCTACAGGAAGGCTAGAGAGGGACTTTTCCTAAGGGTGTCTAGTGACAGGACAAGGGGGAATGGTTTGAAGCTGAGGGACATTAGGTTTGGACTGGATCTTAGGAAGAAATTCTTCAGTGCAAGGGCGATGAGAGTCTGGAATAGGTTGCTGTTGCCCAGAGAACTTGTGGATGCCTCCTCTCTGGAGGTATTCAGGGCCAGGCTGGATAGGGTCTTGAGCATGCAAGTGTAGTTGAGAGGCATTCCAGCCCATGGCCCATGGTTGGTGTAGGTGAAAAGATTTGTAAGGTCCCTTCCAACCTAAGCCATTCTATGGCTTGAGTTGAAGCATCAAGGCTTGAGAAGTTGCTGCTTTGTGTGATCCTCTCCAGGTGAACCTGTCTTGGCAGAAAGGGGTTGGATTCAGTGATTGTTTCTTCCAGCCCTACCACTCTGTGATTCTGTGTCCTTTGGTGGTGTGGTGGGATGGAGATTGTCATCAGCATGATTGAATGGAAGCTTTCCTTGAGTGTGCTGGGATGGAAATTTGTACTTGGAATGGTGGGACAGAAGCTTGCTTTCAGCATGGTGGTATAGAGGTAGCTGCTGGCATGGTTGGATCTAAGCTTACCTTTGGCATGGCGGGATGGAGGTTGTTTTTGTCATGTTCTTCTTGAGTTGAGGTTCCCAATTCTTCCTTGTTAAATGGTTAACAAGAATGAAGCCAATCCTAAATCCATGGCAGGGGGGTGGAACTAGATTCATAGAATGGTTTGAGTTGGCAGGTACCTTAGAGATGATCTAGTTCCAGCACCCCAGCATTGGCAGGGACACCCTCCACTAGACCAGGTTGCTCAAAGCTTTATCCAACCTGGCCTTGAACACCTCCAGGGAGTGTTCCAACCCTCTGATCATCTTCGTGGCTCTCCTCTGGACCCGCTCCAGCAACTCAGTGTCCTTATGCCAGGGGCACCAGCACTGGACACAGTACTCCAGGGAGCATCTACATCATGTAGATGATCTTCAAGGTCCCTTCCAACCCAAACCATTCTGTGAATCTAAAACCCAAATGCAAATTGACTTCCAGCTCGCTTCCCAGCACAGAGCCACCTCTCTCCGTGCCACCAGCACTACGAGACGTTAACAGGAGATCCCTGAACCCCTTTGATTAGAAGTGGGGTGTTTTTTTTTTTCTCCTCCTCGTTGTGTCTGAAGTGCTGCAAACGATGAAGAGCAGGAAAAGTGGAGTGATTTATTAGACTCATAAAAATTCATACTTTGTTATTCCAGTCGTCTTCCATCTGCAGCTTGTTAGAACCAGAACCCCTGGCAGCTCCCGCCGCGAGGCCGGTGGGGGGAGGAGGACATTTATCAGCCTTCCTCCTGCCATCCTGCTCTCATTTAGAGAAATGGACCTAGCTCCTGGAAGAACATTAATAATCATTCGTGGATGGAAGCGGGAGGGGGGAGAAGACAAAAGAAAGCCCACCGCCCTCTTCTGTTATAATAATAAGGGTTGTGTTTGAACAAGGTCCAAAGCTCCAGAGACCTATTCAGGCTCTTTAGCTGGAAAAGTGTGTTTAGCGCGTGAAGCGTGACCACCTCTTGCTGGTCCCAGTGGAGAGCTGGATAAACGTGGTGTCTCCCCATCCTTAGCAGGCTCCTCTGCTCCTGTGGTGGTTAGATAATCATAGAATGGTGGGGGTTGGAAGAGACATCTGGAGATCACCCAGTCCCATCCCCCACGCTAAAGCAGGGTCACCCACAGCAGGTTGTCCACGATCACAATGTCTGGGTTGGTTTGGAACCTCCAGCAAAGGCAACTCCACAATCTCTCTGGGCAGCCTGCTCCAGGGTTCCAGCACCCTCACAGCAAATATATTTTGCTTCATGTTGAAGTGAAGCTTTCTGGATTCCAGCTCCCCTTGTCCTGTCATAGGACACCATTGACAAGAAGCTAGCATCTTCTTCTTGACATCCACTCTAAGATGACACTTCTCAGTGGCAAGAAGCTGCTGGAAAGCAGCTCTATGGAGGAGGACCTTGGGGTCTTGGTGGACAAGAAGCTATTCATGGGACAGCAATATACCCTTATGTCCTAAAGATCAATGGCATCCTGGGTTGCATGAAGAAGAGTGTGGCCAGCAGGTTGAGGGAGGTTCTCATTCCCCTGTAGTCTGCGGCCACATCTGGAGTCCTGGGTCCAGTTTTGGGCTCCCCAGTTCAAGACAGACAGGGAACTGCTGCAAAGAGTCCGGTGAAGGCTCTGAGATGCTGAGGGCCCTGGAGCATATCTATGAGGAGGAAAGGCTGAGAGCCCTGGGGCTGTTTAGGCTGGAGAAGAGCAGCCTGAGAGGGAATCTGCTCAGTGCTGGGGGCCAGACTCTTCTCAGTGGTGCCCACTGAGTCCTCTCCTTCCACCTGCTGGTCTCATCACTTAATTTTCTCCTGGAAACTGGGTGATGTTTTCCCCCATTACTCTCACTCCATGTTTCTGGGTTACCAAAGTCCTGTCCTTTTGGCTTAAACCCAGGAATTTTGAGTCCGTGTCCAGATGCTCACCATTGGTTTGGGTGGTGTGTGAGGATGTCTTCTTGGTGTTGCTCCAAGAAGAATGTTGAGAGGCTGGAGCACGTCCAGGGAAAGGCAACAAAGCTGGTGAAGGGTTTGGAGAAAAGATCTCGTGAGGAGCTACTGAGGGAACTGGGGTTGTTGAGCCTGGAGAAGAAGCAGCTGAGGGGAGACCACATTGCCCTTTATAACTGCCTGAAAGGAGGTGAAAGGCATTTGGAGGTTGGTCTCTTCTCTGTAGTATCAGGTCATAGAACAAGAGGAAATGGCCCCAGGTTGCTGCGGAGGAGTTTTAGGTTGGATATTAGGAAAAATTTCATTCCCGAAAGAGTGATTGGGCATTGGAAGAGGCTGCCCAGGAAGGTGGTGGAGTCACCATCCTTGGAGGTGTTCAAGAAACCTGTGGACATGAATCTTGGGGACATGGTTTAGTGGTCATGGTGGTGTTGGTTTGAACTTGATGATCTTAGAGGTATTTTCCAAGAGAAAGAATTCTGTGATTCTATGATTCCATGATTCTGTCATTTTAAAACTTTTGTCTGCTCAAATGGGTAGTTCCTCACAGTTGATCTCCACCAAGTGTCACTGCATGGTGCATGGTCCATGAGGGGTTACCTCATCAGCCGTGCCACGGAAAGGAATTAGTGGAGCTGATTTGCTTTAATTCCCCAAATGCTTCCAGCTGAAAACATCTAAGCAAATGTTACCTTGGGTTTGGAACCCTTTTAAAACTCCAGATCTGGAGGTTCTGTTGTCCTCAGTGAATATTCTAGCATCTTCACTGGAGGTCACAGGTAGAAGACTTTTGATCAATTGGATTTATTTGCTATTAAGCAGTGGTTGATGATCATAAAACATTGTTTCCATACTGGCATAAGTAGCTGCTGCTCTTCAAAGAGCTCGGAAGGGAATGAGTGTGGGAAATTAAATTCTCCTCTTCAACCCAAGGATGGTCCTTTTGGAAGCTGCTTCCAGCAGCAATATCATTAACCTCTTGCTGTGCCATTCTGTGGGAACAGATTGAACGTGCTGGGTGATGATCATCCTGTAATGCTGGTGTCTGCTTCCACACTGTATCCCTGACGGCATTATGCTCAGCCCAAAGATTTTTGTTAACTCCAGGGACTTGGCCAAGTTGGTAGCCAGAGTATAATGCATCAGAGCCACCTGCCTGAGGGCTGAGATCTTGCAGGTGGCTCCTACTGCCAGGGGAAACATCAAAATCGGTTGGTTTGGGTTGTAGGAGTTGTGATTGAACTTTATTGAGGAATGAGGTTGCCCAGAGAAGTGGTAGATTACAGAATTGCCAGCATGTGGGGTTGGAAGGGACTTCTAGCCAGAAGGTGGAGGGAGGGGATTCTGCCCCTGTGTTCGGCTCTGGAGGCCCCACTTGCAGTGTTGGGACCAGCTCTTGAGTCCTCAGTACAGCAGAGACATGGACCTGTTGGAGTGGGGGCAGAGAAGGCCGCTACAATGATGGGAGGGCTGGAAGCCCCCTACTGCGAGGGCAGGGTGAGAGAGTCGGGGTTGTTCAGCTTGGAGCAAGCTCTAGGAGGTCTTCTTATGGCCTTTCAGGACTTGAAGGGAGCTACAGGGAAGCTGGGGAGGGACTTCTGAGCACAGCCTGCTGTGACAGAACAAAGGGTAATGGTTTGAAACTAAAAGAGGGAGATACAGACTGGAGAGACTTCTTGGCCACCTGGGGACACACGGAGTCCAGAGGTGCGTTCCCAGGAGCCAGTCCTGGTTTTGTTCTCCCTGCTTCACCTTCCCTGAGAGGTCTATTCCTGGGTACCTGTCACAGCAAGATAAGAGCAGAAATAAGGATGCTCATAACCATGGTGACTTCAGCCCTGGTCCTTAAAGGCTTTGTGTGCTACTGGGGCCCAAATCCCACTGCTCAGTGTGTCGTGGCAAGTGTCGTAGCAAATTGCCCATCCCGAGGTCAGCATTGGAATTTGCACCAGGATTTTCACATAGACATTATGGATGTGGGCAGATTCTGTTGCTCCTCACTACAGGAAGGACATTGAGGTGCTGGAACATGTCCAGAGAAGGACAGTGAAGCTGGTGGGGGATCTTGAGCACAAGTCCTATGAGGAGCTGCTGAGGGAACTGGTATTGTTCAGGCTGCAGAAAAGGAGACTGAGAAGAGACCTTCTGGCTCTTTCCAACTCTCTGAAAGGAGATTGGAGCCAGGTGGGGATTGGTCTCTTCACCCAAGGAACAAGCGACAGATCAAGAGGAAAAAGCCACAAGTTGTGCCAGGAGAAGTTTAGGTTGAGCATGAGGAATGATTTCTTCCCCCAAAGGCTCATAGGGCAGTGGTGGTGTCCCCACCCTTGGAGGTGTTTGGCACTTTGGGACATGGTAAAGGCTGTGGTGGTGTTAGGTTGATGGTTGGACTCAGGGATCTTAGAGGGCTTTTCCAAACCTGAACAATTCCATGGTTTCATGAATCTATGACATGGTCTAAGAGTTATGTGCAGGGAGATGTTAGGTTAAGGTTGGACTTGATGACCTTAGAGGACTTGATCTTTTCCCACCCAAACAATTCTCAAATCTTCTGGTCCTTTCCCAGCAGGTGATTCAATGGCTGTGTGTGAAAGCTCCAAGCTCAGCAGTGTGCCCCATGTGGCGCTGGGCACAGGCTGATAGATGGAGCTCATATCCCTGTTTGGAGATGATGGCAGCAGTTTGGGGTTGGTGTGGGGTTGAGTTTGTGGTTGGTTTTTTTTTTTTTTGGTGTGTGCGTGTTGCAGTTTGTCTTCCATTGCAGTAGTAAAGTTTTTAATTAGGAAAGCTAATGAGATCGATTAGTCATTAGAAGTGACCTCTGGATCTCGGCGAGGAGCTCGGCGTGTGTGCGGCAGGCTGATAACGGGGAGGGGGACGCCGGAGTATTGTTTGTAATAAAAGCAGCAAAGTGTTTGAGTTGAGTGAAATGTGCCACAGGGAATACATCATGAGGAGAGGAGAGGGAGGGGAAAAAAAAAAAAACCAAACAACCCAACAAAAATTACAACCTTGGGAGGCTGTAATGAAGGGAATTAAACCAACCTTCCTATCTAAATAACATGATTAGCTACACAAAACCCCTCAGCTTGCAAAGTCATAATAGAAAGCTGCCAGCGCTTTGCAGAAGCGCTTTCAGGAGGTGGTTAATGCTGGAGCCCCCACACCTCCCAGGCTTTCAGAAGAATACACCATCCAATTACCACTGGGGAATAGAGTTTACCAGGTGCCAGCTTGTTTGGGTAAGGAAAGGAGGGGGACACACATCAACAATCCACAGTAATTTGGGACCTCGATGTCTTGCGTGAGAGTGAAGCAGGGCGGGGGAGATGTTGTCAAGCAGGAGTTTGATGAGGTTCTGGGTTGATTAGTGGCAGCTAGAGCTTGGGTGAGGGCAAAAAAATAATCATGTTCATTATGTAGTCAGTGAATTCCCAGCTTAATAATTGTGTGAGGGTGGAGCGGCAGAGGGAAAGGGTCAACTCCTGCTTGTTGCTGCTGGGGGAGGATGCGAGGTTGTGGATCTCATTCCATTCTTGGTGGGAAAGAGCTGCTTTGGGTCTCTTCTCTCTAGTATCAGGTGGTTGAACAAGAGAAAATGGCCTGAAGTTCTGCCAGGGATGGTTTAGGTTGGATGTTAGGAAATATTTCTTTCCTGAAAGAGCTGTCAGGCATTGGAACAGACTGCCCAGGGAGGTGGTGGAGGCCCCATCCCTGGAGGTGTTAAAGAAATGCGTGGACATGACATGACACTCTGGGACATGTTTAATGGCCATGGTGGTGTTAGGTTGGTAGGTGAACTTGATGATCTTACAGAGCTTTTCTATCCAAAGTAATTATATGATTCTGTGATGTGGTGGATGCTGTGACATGGACTCAATGATCTTCAGAGATCACTTCCGATCCCTACCGTCCTGTGGTTCTGTGATTCTGTGACCTGTTGGAATGGGACCAGAGGAGGTCACAAGGATGATGTGAGAGCTGGAACCAGTCTGCTGTGAGACTGAGAGAGTTGAGGTTGTTCATCCTGGAGAGGAGAAGGCTCTAGGGAGACCTTCTGGTGACCTTTTGACACATAAAGGGAGATACAGGAAAGCTAGGGACAAACTCATGATTAGGGAGCATAATGAGAGGATGAGAGATGATAGGACTTGATTTCAAGTCTCCAGAAGCTCTTTCAGTTTGTTCAGTGTTTACCAGTGCATAGAATCACAGAATCCTAGAGTAGTTTAGGTTGGAAGGGACCTGTGAAGATCATCTAGTTCCAACCCCTCTGCCATGGACAAGAACACCCTCTACCAGATCAGGTTGCTCAAGGTCCTGTCCAGCCTGGCCTTCAACTCCTCCAGGGAGGGTGAGTTAAGTTGACTTAAACCACCCCTAATTCGCAGCACTGTTGGGTTTGTGGGTGCTCACTGTGCACAGCTGGGCTTAGGGGTGCTCACTGGGCTCTGCTGCTTGTACAGGTGCTCATTGAGCACTGCTGGGTTTATGGGTGCTCACTGGGCACTGGTGGCTTTTTAGGTGCTCACTGGGCACTTCTGGGTTTATGGGTGCTCACTGGGCTCTGCTGCTTTTATAGGTGCTCATTGGGCACTGCTGGGTTTATGGGTGCTCACTGGGCACTGCTGGATTTATGGGTGCTCACTGGGCACTGGTGGCTTTTTAGGTGCTCACTGGGCACTGGTGGCTTTTTGGGTGCTCACTGGGCACTGCTGGGTTTATGGGTGCTCAATGGCTATAAGCAGCCTCCTGGTCTGGAGAGCATCATCAAAACTTGCTTCCTGCAACTCCACAGGAAATAATTTGCATGGAGGCATAATTTTGGTGGTTAATGAAGCAGAGGTCCTGTACTGGAATCTCTTAACACTTCGGTGTGAGGATCTGGCTTCATACGTGGTGGTGTTGGGTAGAAGGTTGGACTTGATGATCTTAGAGGTCATTTCCCACTTTAATCATTCTATAGAGCAAGGAGGGATTGGAGGTCCCACAAGTTGTGCTGTAGACAAGCACAATGTCACATTCGAACTGGCTGGGCTCTTGAACCCAGCACTATCCACATTTGATTGTAGCTGTATAAAAGGGATAATTTGTGTGATATGAGGAGTCTGCCTGGGGCTGCATAGCTGCTTGAAGGCTGTGGATCTCTCCGGGCTGTAGAGTTGCTGGTAAAGGCTGTGGATCTCTTCAGAGGCTCCCTGCTTGGTGATCATTTGTCTTACTGTGCAGTATCACGGAGCCTTGTGATCATCATCTTCATTAAGAACAATTCCAGTGATTTATGTGTTGTGGCAGAGGCTGCTTTTCTCCTCCCCACTACCCCATCAGAAGTGGTAATTATCTAGCTGAGTCTGGGAGTGGAAATTCCTGCTGCTGGATCCTTTTGGACTCAACACTACACACTAGCTTACTTAGGAATGCAGAAGGAAGATATTCTGTGTTTGAAACTAAAGCCACTGGTGATAGAATCCCAGAATCCCAGCATGGTAGTGGGTGGAAAGGACTTCTAGAGATCATCCAGTCCAACCCCTGTGCTAAAGTGGAGTCACCAAGAGCGCATTGCCCAGGATCACAATGTCCAGGTGTGATCCAAATCACTCCCCACTCTGCTCTAATTAGGCCACATCTGGGACTCCTAGCTCCAGTTCCAAGCTCTCCAATTGAGAGAGACAGGGAACTACTGGAGAGAATACAGTGGAGGGTGGGAAGATGCTGAGAGGACTGGAGCATCTCTGTGAGGAGGGAAGGCTGAGAGCCCTGGGGCTGTTGAGCCTGGAGAAGAGCAGCCTGAGAGGGGATCTACTCAATGCTCAGCAAGAGCTAAAGGGTGGGGGCAAGAAGCTGGGGCCAGACTCTTGTCAGTGGTGCCCAGTGACAGGACAAGGGACATCAGGCATAAACTGGCACTCAGGAGGTTCCGCATAAACATGAGAAGGTGCCTGATGCACCCCAGTGGTTTTTTTTTTACCCCTTTTGCAGATGCTAAGGAGTTGGATGTAAGACCTACACTGGTGAGATCCCTTCTTACTCGTAGTATGGTTTGTGTCAGAAGGGACCTTGAAAATCATCTAATTCTCACCACCTGGCATTGGCAGGGACACCCTCCGCTAGACCAAATTGCTCAAGGCCTCATCCAGCCTGGCCTTGGAGTGCCTCCAGAGTGTCTGCAAATACCTCCAGGGTCCTATTCAAGCCCTTTTTTCCCATTTGCTTTCTCCTAGGAGCCAGCCTGACCTTCATCAGGAGCCCCAAGGTGATAAAGACACGCTACAGGATAGTGAAGAAGAACGTGGTGTCTCCAGCCGTAGCATCCTTCAGCAGCCCCGTTCCCAGCTGGAAGACGAGGCGCCCCGTGTCACCCAGGTAATTCTGCCACCCCTTGACTCCAGCTGGTGGGCAGGCAGGAGCTGAGGGAGCTCCCACCTTGGCTCTGTATGCATTGCTTAATTGTTCTCTTTGTTTAGATTCTTCTGCTCAGGGTTTATTGACTTAAAGTGTAAAATCCTGTTAGTAATCACGTTGAGACAGCCAAGAGCTTACTCCAGCTGGGGGATTCATATTTATTCCCTGGTTCCATGAATTGTCTCCATGAAGCCGTAAAGATGAATAATCCCACACAGGGCTACAGCAGACCTGAGGAAACTCAGTGTTGTATAGGCAGAGGTGACTTCTTAATTAGGGATTCATAGATTGATAGAATGGGTTGGAGTGGAAGGGACCTTGAAGATCACCTAGTTCCAGCCTCCCTGGCATTGTCAGGACACCTTCCACTAGACCAGGTTGCTCAAGACCTTGTCCATAGAGTCATAGAATCATAGAATGGTAAGGTTGGAAGGGACCTCAAGGATCATCTAGTTCCAACTCCCTGCCATAGGCAGGGACACCTCCCACTAGTACAGGTTACTCAAGGCCTCACCCAGTCTGGCCTTGAACACCTCCAGGGAGGGAGCATCCACGACCTCCCTGGGCAACTTGTGCCAGTGCCTCACCACCCTCACTGTGAAGAACTTCCTCCTAACATCCAGTCTAAATCTCCCCTCTGCCAGTTTAAGCCCATTGCCCCTTGTCCTGTCGTTGCAGGACCTTGTAAATAATCCTTCCCCAGCCTTCCTGTAGGCCTTGAACACCTCCAGGGAGGGGGCATCCACTACCTCCCTGACAGCCTGTGTCAGTGTCTCACCAGTCTCACTGTGAGGAATTTTCTTCCTAATGTCCAGTGTAAATCTCCCCTCTTCCATGTCAAAACCCCTTCTCTTACCACAACAAGCCTTAGTCAACAGTCTCTCCCTGGCTTTCAGGTACTAGAGGTCAAGCTGTTAGTGAGGCCAGGCTTTCCCTCTGCTTTATGACCTCATTGTGCACTTTGGTGCTCTGGAGAAGCTTTTGGAAAGGTGTTGAAGGTAGATACCCCAAACCTACACCAGGAGGTAGATGCAGGCTCAAACTTGCTTCTTTCTGGATTATCTGGATGAGTGGAACATCAGCCTGGCCTTGTAGATGTGCCAGCATCCACCTGAAGGTGTCACCAATGGATGGTGCCATACCTTTGAGTTTGAGTCCTCCTAAATCAGCTGTGCTGGTGTCTGCAGTGCTGGCTTCAGCTTTGGAGTCCTCAGCACGAGAGAGACATGGACCAGTTGAAGTGGCTTGAGCTAGAGGAAGCTACAAAAATGCTGTGAAGCCAAACTGAGACAGTTAGGGTTGTTTAGCCTGGAGAAGAGAAGGCTCCATGGAGACCTTCTTGTGGCCTTTCACTAGTTAAAGTGGGCTACGGGAAACCTAGAGAGGGGCTCTTCATGAGGTGAAAGGACAAAGGACTGGTGGTTTGAAACTAACAGAGGGACAGTTAGATCAGGTATCAGGAAGAAATTCTTCACCATGAGAGTGGTGAGACCCTGGGCCAGGTTGCCCAGAGCAGTTGTGGATGCCCCATCCCTAGAACCATTCCAGGTCATATTGTTTGGGGCTCTGAGCAGCCTGCTGTCCTTGCCCATGGCAGGAGAATTAGACTAGAAGATCCCTCTAACCAAAACCATTTCATGGCCATGACAAAGCCTGGAACATGATTAGCAGAAAGTTCGTTAGGGACTGTTAGAACTGATGGTTTTGTTTATAACCCAGATTTTGGCTATTTTTACATTGCAGATGTTTTCTTCTCCCCCTCAAATGCTGGCTTCCCACTGTCCCAGGGAATATTTTGGGCCAGGAGAAGCTTGGTCTGCTCCACTCTGGGTTTGGTTGTTGCTTTATTCATTCCATCTTAGGAACCCTGAGGAGCTGGGGGATGCTACAGGGCTGTCTCCAGCATCAGCTCCTCCCATGATGCCTTGCTGCAGGTGGTTTCTTCCAAAGGTCATTTCCTCTAGCAATGCCTTAGGGCCGGTGGCTTTGATGGTGAGTGCTGTGGAGAGAGCAAGTTTGTGGTGATTGTTTTTATAGCCTAATTCTGCCTGATTTTTTTCCTCTGTCCTAAGTGAGTTTTGGTTTTGAGTTTCACAGATGTTGACATCTAAAGGTTTTGGAAAGTCTTCAGGGTGATGAGTCCAAGCAGCAGGTGAACAGAGAGATTTAAAAGAGATGTTTATTTTCAAACCGTGTTTTAAAATAGCAAATTCAGGCTCTTATTTTGTCTTGGGTGAGAAACTCCTCATCTCATGTTCTGTCCTAGCCTCAGTTTCAAAGTGCTGCTTCTCTTGTGGAGACTGTTGGATCCTTTTGGGTTAGTGTCTGATTTCCACCCACATTTTTTGTGGTCAGTCTTAACCTTTCCCACCTTCTCCTTTTTCACCACCTTCTACTTTTGCCTTTGGTATCTTCCCACCTGCACATCATGTCCTCAGATACACAGATCTCCTTTTACTCCCTTCCGAAAGCAGTTTGTTTGCCTCCTCCAGTCCAGTTACTGCTCTGGTTGTAGGTGCTACTTCTATTTGCATGTTCTTGGGGCCAGTCTCTTGTGTCTCCCTCACCACAAACAAATCCCATCTTCTTTTTGCTTCTTCATCCTACATTTTCACTGAATCAAGGAGATGTTTCTGCATCTTCCCTGCCCATCAATGCTTATGGCTGCTCACTGCTACAATGGAATCAGAGAATTGTTTCATTTGGAAGAGATTTTTAAGATCATTGAGTCCAATATTCAATCTTAACACCACCATGGCCATTAAAACATGTCTCAAAGTGCCATGTCCACATGTTTCCGAACCCCTCCACGGATGGTGACTCCATGAACTCTCTGGGCAACCTGTTCTAATGCCTGACTGCTCTTTCAGGAGAGAAATTGTTCCTAATGTCCAACCCAAATCTGCTCTGGCACAATTTCATGCCATTTCCTCTCTTTCTATCACTTGTATCTTGGGAGAAGAGACCATCTGGCTCCAACCACTTTTCAGAGATTCATAGAGATCAATGAGGTCTCCCCTCAGCCTCCTCCAGGCTGAACAACCCCAGGTTCCTCAGTTGCTTCTCACCAGGCTTGTTCTCCAGACCCTTCAGTGGCTTGGCTGCCCTTTTCTGCACCTGCTCCAGCTCTCCAGTGTCCTTCTTGGAATGATAGACCCAAAACTGGACCCAGCATTTGAGCTGTGTCCTCACCAGTGCCCCCAGTACAGGGGCACAATGACTTCTCTCATTATGTTGCTGATCCAGGCCAGGATGTTGGTGGCCTTCTTGACCACTTGGGCACGCTCTGGCTGATGTTCAGCTGACTGTCCTTTTCTGCTGGGCAGTCTCCAGCCACTCTGCCCCCAGCCTGGAGCTTTCATGGAATTGTTGTGATCCGAGTGCAGCACCCAACACTTGGCCTTGTTGAACCTCATACCACTGACCTCAGCTCATCCATCCAGCCTGGCCAGATCCCTTTGCAGAGCCTTCCTACTCTCAAGCAGCTCAACACTCCCACCCAATTCTGTGTCATCTGCAAATTTACTGAGGGCACACTCAGTTCCATCATCCAGAAAGCTTAGACCATCAAATCATTAATTCTTCTGATTCCTATTTGGCCCCCAAAGCAGCTTTTAAAACAAGATTATTGTTAATTTTTTCACAGAGTGACTTTTGCATTGTGGTGGCTCAAATGGATTGCAGGAAAATCTTCCATTATTTGGCTTCTTAGAGGTTCCTTATTTGCTGCTGCTAATTACAGCACCCTGCAAATGAAGATTTGTTTCTGGTGACTTTTTAATCTCCCGTTTCCTCTCCTGCTGTGTTGGGGTAATGCTGGCTATGGTTCTGGTTGCTCCTAAAGCTCCAGTTGCTGATGTGTAACTCCAACTGTCCCTCATCGACATGCATGTGTAAAGTCCTGGTATCTGGGGAAGAACAACCCCATGGAGCAATACAGGTTGGGAGCTGGTCTGTTGGGGAACATCTCTGGGGAAAAGAACCTGGGACCAGGTTGCCTGGAGAAGTTGTGGATGCCCCCTCCCTGAAGGCTTTCAAGGCCAGCTTGGATGAGGCCTTGAGCAACCTGGTCTAGTGGAAGGTGTCCCTGCCCATGGCAGTGAGGTTGGAACTAGATGATCTTTAAGGTCCCTTCCAAGCCAAACTATTTTATAAATCTATGAATCCAGGTGGATAACAGGATGACCATGAGCCAGCTATGAGCCTTTGTGGTCCCCTGGGGTGTATCGAGAAGAGTGTGGGTAGTAGGTTGAGATCTCTCCTCTCATGTTGGGTGTCTGTCAACCAAGAAACCTCACTGAGGTGAGCAGAATGTTGTCTTCACTGCCAACAAACTCCCTCAAATTACCAACTAAGGTGAAAAGGGATGTGGCTTTGGGTAGCAAGTGACACAGAGCATCAGTGGAGGTCTGGAGTTGCCAGTCCTGTGGTGATGAGTTCTGTTCTCCCCTTTCTTGCCAGGTTGCATTAAACTTCACCCTGCTGTTGGCTTTTCTTGGTAGGCTCTAGGTGGGAGTATATTTGAAATTAATTTTTCTTCCCCTTTTTTTGGGGTAATATTTTTGTTTTAAAGAGATTTATAAGCAGCTTGGGGGCTGTTCCTCCCAAATTTATGAAGATAATTTTGCCTCTCTTGATAAGGTGAAATTTACACCTGCTATTTCCATATTAATTCACCTTGCTAAGTGGATCTAATTTTCTTCCCTTCTTCTATCTAGTGAGGGTGGCCTTTCCTAATGCAATTTCCCCCTCACTAAATCACTGTGATCGGGAGTCATGATCGAGTTAAATTAACTTAAATTAATTTACTTAATAAGAGCTCCAGATCATTGTGAATGAGCTGAAGATTTATTGATTCTCCTCTTTTCACTCCTCCCCCTTATCTCTCCCTCTCTGCTTTTGCCAGAGTGTGGCTCAGACGAGCTGTGATTTGCTTTGCCTTCAATTTCGATTGCTCCTCTTGACATGGTGGTTGGTCATCACTTTAGAACTTGTCATGGGGGTGTCCTCCCCTCAAGCAGCTTCTTACTGCTAGGAGAGGTCATGGAGGAGTTGGGATGGGTGGGTGCCAAGAAGAAGGGACCAGTCTGTTTTCAGTGGTGCCCTGTGATAGGATGAGTGGCAATGGATACAAACTGGAACACAGGAAGTTCCACCTCAACACGAGGAAAAACTTCTTTAGTGTAAGGATGGTGGAGCCCTGGATTCATAGAATCATAGAACTGTTTCTGTTGGAAAAGACCTCTAAGGTCATTGAGTCCACCTGTCAACCCAACACCAGTATGGCCATTAAACCATGTCCTTAATCACAGAACCACAGAATGTTAGGGCTTGGAAGTGACCTTGAAAGATCATCCAGTCCAACTCCCCTGCCAGAGCAGAATCACCTAGTGTAGGTCACACAGGAACACAGACAGGAAGATTCTGAATGTCTCCAGACTCTGCAACCTCTCTGGGCAGCCTGTTCCAATGTTTTGTCACCCTCACAGTGTAAAAGCTTTTTCTGATGTTCACATGGAACCTCCTTGCCCCAGCTTGCACCCATTGCCCCGTGTCCTATCATTGAACAGGCTCTGAGCAGAGCCTGGCTCTATCTTCTGACACTCACCCTTCAGTCTCCATAAACATAAATGAGGTCATCTCTCAGTCTCCTCCATGCTAAAGAGACCCAACTCCCTCAGCCTTTCCTCAAAAAGGAGATATTCCACTCCATCATCTTTGTGGCTAAGTTTCAGGTCCACATGCTTCTTGAACACCTCCAGGGATGGGGACTCCACCACCTCCCTGGGCAACCTGTTCCAATGCCTGACAACTCCTGCAGGAAAGAATTTTTTCCTAATATCCAGTCTAAAGGGCTGGGTATTAGGTGATGTGGTCTCCTTTCAGTGGTGCCCTGTGATAGGATGAGGGACAATGAATGCAAACTGAGACCCAGCAAGTTCACCTCAACATGAGCAAAAACTTCTTTACTGTGAGGAGCACTGGAGCAGGCTGCTCAGAGAGGTTGTGGTGTCTCCTTCTCTAGACACTTTCATGATGCATCTGGATTTGTTCCTGTGTGTCCTGCACTAGGTGCTCCTACTTTATCCTTATCCTTCAGATCTTCATAAGCGTTGATCAGATCCCCTCTCAGACTTCTCTTCTCCAGGTTAAACAGCCTCATGTCTCTCAACCTCAGACAGTCCATCACTTCATCACACTCATAGCCTCCACTGGACACTCTCTGTTAGTTCCCTGTCCCTCTTGAACTGGGGAGCCCAGAAGTGGACACAATACTCCAGATGTGGCCTCACTAAGGGAGAGTAAAGAGGGAGGAGAACTCTCTTGACCTGCTGGCCACACTCTCCTTCATGCACTGCAGGAGACCATTTGCCTTCTTGGCCACAAGAGCATTTTACTGTCCCAGGGAGAACATGTCCACCAGGCTGGGTGGTGAATGGCTGAGAGCAGCCCTGAGGAAAAGGACCTTGGGGTCTGGGTTGATGAAAAGCTCAACATGAGCCTGCAGTGAGTGCAGCCCAGACAGGAACCAAGTCCTGGGCTACAGGAAGAGCAGTGTGGGCAACAGGGCAAGGGAGGGGATTCTGCCCCTTTACTCTGCTCTCCTCAGACCCCACCTGGAGTACTGTGTGCAGTTCTGGAGCCCTCAGCACAGGAAGGACATGGAAGTGTTGGAATGGGTCCAGAGGAGGCCACAAAGATGATCAGAGGGCTGGAGCAGCTCTGCTATGAGGACAGGCTGAGAGAGTTGGGGCTCTGCAGCCTGGAGAAGAGAAGGTTTCCAGGAGACCTTAGAGTAGCCTTCCAGGATCTGAAGGGGGCTACAGGAAGACTGGGGAGGGACTATTGACAAGGTCTTGTAATGACAGGACAAGGGGCAATGGGTTTAAACTGGCAGAGGGGAGATTTAGACTGGATGTTAGGAGGAAGTTGTTTGCAGTGAGGGTGGTGAGGCACTGGCACAGGTTGCCCAGGGAGGTTGTGTCTGCTCCCTCCCTGGAGGTGTTCAAGGTCAGGTTGGATGAGGCCTTGAGTAACCTGTACTAGTGGGAGGTGTCCCTGCCTATGGCAGGGGGTTGGAACTGGATGATCCTTGAGGTCCCTTCCAGCCTTACCATTCTATGATTCTACAACTCCAAGGTCCTTCTCTAGCATTGACTGGGAGAAGGAGGATGCACCAATGCCTGCAGGAGACACCTCTCATGGAGAAACAAAGCCACTTTAAGACAGATTTTTGGGAGCAGAGAGACTTCTGTGCAGCAGCTGCTGTTGTGTTGAGAGCCCCTCGATGGGGACGAGTTCAAACAGTGACCCACTTTGAAGAGTTTTCTTCTAAAAACACTGATGCAGGCGTTTAAAAGTAACCTGTCTGCAAATAATTGTCTGGCACCAATGGAGTAGCTCAGATATTTCCTTCAAAAAAACCCCCACCAAACCACAGAACTTTGTGGTGCCTCTTGAGGGACAATCCTACCCCTCCAGCAGTATAAATAAGTAAAGAACCGGAAAATACAACATTTGTCAGAGAAATGCCAGCTCAGTAGAAAAGGTTTGTCAGCAGAGGATACTCCTGTGTGCTTTACTTTTGTTTTCTTCTTTTCTTCTCTTCTTTGGCCTCCAGCATGTTGAATGGCCTAAGATAGAAATGAATCTCCTGGGATTGATCTTTGGTCCTCACCGCTTTTTTTCCCTGCAAAACCTTCCTGCCATTGGATGATGCTGGTTGAGAAACAATATGGTTCTCAACCACAGTGGTGGATGTGAGTGTGGTGGAGTCTCTGTCTCTGGAGTCATTTGAACCCTGCCTGGACATGTTTCTGTGTGACCTTCTCTAGGTGAACCTGCCTTGGCAGGGAAGTTTGGAATTGATGATCTCTGGAGGTAACTTCCAACCCCTGCCATTCTGTGATTCTGTGAAGTGCCACTTCTCCAGGGCAAAGGCACATATGGCCAAGACATGGCACTCTGAGACGTGGTTTAGTGGGCATGTTGAGTTGATGGTTGGACATGATGATCTTGGAGGTCTTCTCCAATGTGCTGGTTTGAGGCTAATTAGAATATTTTAGTAGAGAAAATTATACTATAGACTGTGAAAGGAAAACATCATGATGTCTACTTCACTCATACGCTTGCTGGAGAATTGTTTGGGAACACTAACCAAAACAACAGATAAGTCAGTCTCTCTCTCTGTTGCTTGCTTGAGCAGGAGCTGCTGGTGGGATCTAGCAGCTTCTGGGCTCTGGCTCCTCTGCTGATTAATCCTCACTAACCACTTTTCTTCTAACCCCCCTGACCGATCTTCCTAATTTACCTTGCACGTAAGGCAAACCTTGGGGTAAGGTACAGGGGTGGGGAGAAGGTGGAAGGGTGGTTGGGAGCCCCTCCTGGGGTCTCTGATTTCTGGGAGGGGAGTTGTGTTGCTGTATTACCTTTTACTTGTATATTGCTGTAAATATTGTGTATATAGTGTAAATATCTGCTGTACATTGTGCAAAGCTGTAAATATAGCTTCATCATTTAACTTCCAGCCGACTGAGTGCTAGTCTGGGTCATTTTACAAAGTGTGGGGGGGTGGGGAACTCCCAAACCTTCACATCCAACCAGAAAAATTCCATGATTCCATTATTCTTTGCTTCTATGATTCCATGACTCTAAGATTCTTTGGTTCTGTGATTCTGTGATGGAGGTGTTCTAAAAACATGTAGACATGGTGCTTAGGGACATGGTTTAGTGGGCATGGTGGTGGTGGGTGGATGGTTGGGCTCGATGGTCTTGGAGATATTTTACAACTTCAATGATTCTATGATTCTAGAGATAATAAATCACTGTGGGCTGTGATTTGTGAGATCATAAATCACTATGATCTTAGGATTCTGTGATTCTGTGACACCAACTCTCTGATTTTATGGCTGGACTTGATGATCTTGGAGATCATTTCTAACCTTAATGATTCTGGAGACTATCACTGTGGTCTATGATTTGTGAGATCATAATTGACTGTGGTCTTAGGATTCTGTGATTCTGTGATTCTGATTCTCTGGTTCTATGATTATGGTTCTCTGACTCTATGACTCTATGGTTCTAGAATTCTTTGTGGAGGTCCTTTCTAACCTTAAGGATTCTAGAGGCAATGGATTCCTGTTGTCTATGATATGTGAGATGTTAATTCACTGAGATCTTGTGGTTCAGTGTTTATGATTCTGTGATCCTATGACTATACTTCTATGATCCTTTGATTTTATGGTTGGATTTGATAACCTTGGAGATATTTTCTAACCTTGGAGATCTTTTCTAACCTTAATGCTTCTAGAGATGATGGATCACTGCAGATTTGAGAGGACAAAATTGATTGATATTAGGATTCTGTAATCCTGGTTCTGTGATCCTGGTTCTGTGATTCTGTGGCTCTCTGATTCTCTGACTCTGTGGTTCTATGATTCTTTGATTTTGTGGTTGGACTTGATAACCTTGGAGATCTTTTCTAACCTTAATGATTCTAGAGAAAATTAGTCACTGCAGTCTATCATTTTGGAAGTCGGAAATCACTGTGATCTGATGATGATTCTATGATTCCATTATTATGTTTCTATGGTTTTGTGATTCCATGACATTATGATAAGATGCACATCATAACCCTGCGAGCAGAGGTTGGGGCACCAGGAGTTAATTATCTTTTATCAAGATGATAACTGCTCCCCCCACCCCCCCCACCCC